>JAJOOH010006241.1:0-17329 GCA_029582605.1 Solanum gracilifrons
GATTGATGGTGTTTTTTCCAATTTATCATAATTGGAGTTTTCTTTTCCTAAAAAGAACATACAAAATATTCATATTTGATTAATCATTTCTCTCTTAGAAAAAGATTTATGATTCTATTAATAAAGAGGCTCACTCCTTCGTCATTTAAAATTTTATATGTTTGGACTATTTTCATGGACTTGTTTCTCATGAAACAAACATCACTATTTTTTTTAAAATTTTACATGTAAGTTCATATGACATCAACTGTGCATTAATAATAATAATAATATAGTTAGTGTAATCTTATAAAGTAGGATCTGAAGAAAATAGTAAATGTGGACTTAATTAACTATTCTAAAAGTAGAGAAGTTAATGATAGACCTTCAACTTAACAAAAAAAATAATCCAAAGCAATATAAAGAAAAGAATAACGGAAATGAAAAAAGTCGTGACAAAATATCATAGACAACATGACACAATCATCCTAAACAATAATCGTAATAAAATAGATTCTTGGTCATCACCAATTGGTTCATTGTTAACTTGGGTATTTAAGTCTACATCCCCTGCATCATTGTTATTTTTATCTTAGCTATCAACCATAGCATTATTTAGTTGATCTTCCTCCTTGGACTGATTGAGCTGATTAAAGGTATTGTTGTTCTTCTCAATTGTGCTGCAGAACTTGGTTTGTTGGTATGTTTACTAGGCATCAAAAATTGAATTACAAATATGTTGAATAGGGAAAAAAGTTATTTCGCTCGCGTATTGATAAGTAGTACTATTGCTGATTAACAGGAGAAAAATGATGAACAACAGATGATTATGTTTCGATTGCCACATCGTTTGCTTAAACAACAGAAGGACGATAAAATATCATAGGCTGAACTTCCCTTGTTTCACCATCAGAGAAAAAGGGTATTGTCTGATTGACGTTGAATGTAAACCTCGCATAGCTCTACAGTATTGCAATTACATCCTAAGTGTATCCTCACGATTGTTCTCTTTTTCTATTTAGATTCACTTATTTTAAGTGTTTTTTTGGGCAAATAATTTTTAAGTGTATCCTCTGACACTCTCATATTTTCTTTCTCATTGATAGAAAATACTTTTAGGTTTTAAAGTTGAAAAAAAAATTTCAATTTTAATCACAATCGCGGTTATAGTTTTAATTCAAGTTTGCACTTTATATTTGGTTGTGTGTTTATTTACTCACATCTCAATAAAATTAATGGCATTAAGCCAAATTATAATAATTAGCCTTAAATATATACACACATACACAAAAATGTAGTTAATAAGAGGTTAGACATTTGTTTGCAATGCATCACATTATATGTTGATGTAAAAACTTTATTTATTAATATGAAGATTTGAATTGTTTAATTGAAAGTTCTAAAATATTTTTGATAAAAAGTAGATAGTTTTTCTTTAATAATGTTAATATTGTCTCAAGTGAAACTAAAATCATAAAATTAACTATTAAAATCTTTTGGGATTTCAAAATTATGATGTACGGTTTGATAGTAGTGCAAATGTGCACAAAACTTATAACTTATGTTTAGTGTACACATTATTCTCTGTTTGACTTGTGAGATTATATTGAGTATGCTTTTGTTGTTATTATTGTATCCATTGGCGAAGCCACTTTATAGTCAGGGGTTCATCCGAACCCTCTTCGGTAAAAAATTATATTATTTATACATGGTTAAAATATTTTTGTAGATATATATAGTAGATGTCGAACTCCTTTCGATTACTTCATATGTATATTTCTTCAGATTTAAACCCCCTTATTAAAAATTCTGACTCCACTATTAACCGTAACATTTAGTATCTACAGAAGTGTATAGTCATGTGAAAATAATACTACAATTTCTGCTTCTTTAACAATAAAAAAGTGCAAACCAATTTAGACAATCCAATAAAGTACAATGCTTTAAAAAATTAAATGATAAGACTCCCAAATAATAATGGACTAAAACATACACAATATTATAACTTAACTTTATATTAATCAAACAATAGAAAATATGCACTACTTTTAGCAATATACGAATAATGTATTGTGCCAAAATAGTAAATGACAACAAGATATAAAACTGTTTCTTCATTCTAAAGAATATTTTTCTTATACAAAGATTTTTTTTAACAAAAGCCATCACCAATAGGTTGAGAGACTAAGTGTGGGGGGTTTGGCTAGACCCCTACCATGTAAAACATAAGTAGAAATACTTACAAAAGATTAGAGGGGGCATGAACCTTGCCTCTAACGAGCAAAAGAGATTGATCAAACAACTAATATCTCAGCATAATTGTTGTTGTTGCATTGTACAGGAATGGAAAAGACTATAATAATGTTACCATTATCGTAGTGGAATCTTTCAAAATACATTGAACATAATTGCTATATATCAGTTGTTGTAGGCTAGGTTGTTCAGACTTTTTAAGAAAATATACAGGTGTGTGTTGATACTCCAACAATAGTTTATTTTTGCGTCAATATTTTTTGGAGAGCTCGAGCAACATAGGTTATAGGCATCTTTTAACCCATAATGACGCCAACACATCCAAAAGATGCAACTCCATATCACATCTGCAGTGCAAAAATAGGTGTCTGGAAGTTTCACGTTTTGTCAAGTTGAGGTAAAACTTAGAACATAATTTGAAGCCTCTGAAATGTCCCATCAAAGGCTTGTTCCATATGACCCGTTTAGTGTTAAGAATTGGTCTTAGAGATTTAACAGATCTACATAGCTTGACCAAGGCATTAGTATCGCATTTCGAGAAGGCAAATACAGAGCTTGGCCAAGGCAATACCAACAGCTCTCGGCCCTGTGCAACAACACTCGTCCAGCAACATAAAGGTTGCTCTAGAATCCTTTCTGAGACTTCCTCGTCATTTAATTGCAAGAGAGGTAATCCTCAGCACCGATAATGAAAATAAGTTGCAAAACAACATGTACCTTCTTCAATGAAATATCATTATACAGAGTAAATAGAAAATTTGAATCGAACATACCACAAAGTTGCTAAGAGGATGAGATTGGAGATCGGAGATAATGACATCAGGTTAAAACATCATATAAGAATCTATACTAGATCAACATTCATATAACGGTTGGGACATCATTTCTATTGATGTGACCGATGGAAAATGGGGAAAGGTGGAAAAATCCTTTTATGGAGAAGGAGATTTTGATTTAACGCTATGTGTGGAACCGTTGGGAAGTGATCTTTGTATTTTATGTAATAATCAGAGCCTTCAAACAGATGTGTGGATTATGAAGGAATATGAAATTAAAGAATCTTGGACAAAGATGTATACCTTTAATCACCCTAATGATCATCCCGAAGGATATGGCTTTTCTCCACTCTTTTGCAAGATGTCAAATAAAGGAGAAATCTTGATTCAGATTGATCAATCAACTTTCATGATTTATGATCCAAAAAATGACTCTTTTATATGTCAAAAGGTGATTATTGATGAATATCCTTTTTGGGAGGCAAGCATCTACATCAATGAAAGCCTAATTTGGCCCATTAGCCAGAAGGGAATGATGCAATTCGGGGTACTACGAAAGTCTAAGAAAGCAAATAAGGTTTGAACAACGAATGCAACAACCACGAAGGTGGGAAATCCCAAAGTGAAACCAATCACGTATTCAATAACTAGTATAAGAGTTTGCAACACATTTGTATTGATCATTGCTAAATTCTCTTTATTCAATTTTGATGACCTAAAACTAAAATTTTATTAATACGTTTGTATGCAAAATTTTAGTATCGCCTTCCTATTTTCGTAGTTTGTATTTATAGCTATATTATTCTGATGACATAAAATGAATCTCCAGCTCCATAGCAAATATTTGTTAGTAATATAAACATATTTTAAACTAACAAGATATTAGTATGTGATTGGAATACACTAACTTGAATTTTTGTTTCACAAACTTTGTTCTTTATGAAAACTTGACTAGTTTAATTCAAAATCTTAATATGAGTCAAAGTTTTACCAAAAACGTAGAATCCAAGAAAACTTCTCAAATTCTTAATGTTTAGATTGACTTATTTTAAGTGTTTTTAAGGCAAAATATTTTTTTAAGTGTATCATATCGTAAAGAATACTCTCATATAGATGCCATCTTTTGGATGTATCCTCTCATACGGAAAATCTATCCTACGTCCCACCCATATGTTATTAATGTTATAAAATAAAATTATTAATTCTCTCTATATATAAAACTAATATGATTATGATTTTTTATAATTAATTTTTTTTTCTCAATATTTACCGACCGTTAAATTATCACCAAAAAACACTTCTCTCGACTTTCCATTAAGAGTCTCATGCTCCTAAAAGAATTTGAAACCGCTTGCTATATCATGTGACGGGTGTATCTAAGTTTGGTTAGTCAATTAGAGGTGAGTTTTTAAGACTATAAATAATTTGGAGACTAAACTAATAATTTACACGTTTTCAATAATTCTTTCCTATACCAAATATAATTTTCAAACCCTCACTGCTAATATTTATTCAAGTATGCCCACATGGTTCAAAAAAAGAAAAGAAAATTGTTGTCCAGAAATCATAGCCCTAATGGGGACCCATCTACAGCGACGCAAACAAAGTAACGAGAATTCAAGTAATGAAATTCCTATTTTGCCAGTAAAACTCATCATTGAAATCCTCTCGAGATTACCTGTGAAATCCCTTTTAAAATTCAAGTGTGTTTCAACGCAATGGCGTTGTTTAATCTCTAGCCATAATTTTATCAAGATTCATCTTAATGTATTTACTAATAACAATGATTTTATCCACAATAGACTCCTGTTGAGATTTATTCAACCTCACCACCATCTTATGGACTGCTCCATTAGTTCTTTGCTTTATGATTCTGATCCTAAGACATTTCAATGGATTATCCTATGCAAAATCCTCGTAAATCTGTTACGATTTTGGGTTCTGTTAATGGATTGATTTGTTTATCAATTGAGAAGGACTTGATTCTTTGGAATCCGTCAATTAGGAAGTTCAAGAAATTTCGTGATCCTCAATCTGGTTGCTATTTCTTGCATGGTTTTGGATATGATCAGCCTCATGATGATTATAATTTAGTGCTTATTTCCAAAGAGGTCAGAATATATAGTTCAAATAGTGATTCATGGAGAATTATAGTAAATGATCGTTCGCATGGGCTAGTTAGAGAGACAGACGGTATCTTTGTGAATGGAAAGCTTCATTGGGCTAAATCACTTCACAGGATCAACATTCATATAATGGTTGGAACATCACTTCTATTGATGTGACCGATGGAAAATGGGGAAAGGTGGAAAAACCCTTTTATGGAGAAGGAGATTTTGATTTAACGCCATGTGTGGAAGTGTTGGGAAGTGATCTTTCTATTTTGTGTAATAATCAGAGCCTTCAAACAGATGTGTGGATTATGAAGGAATATGAAATTAAAGAATCTTGGATGTATACCATTAATCGCCCTAATGATCATCCCGAAGGATATGGCTTTTCTCCACTCTTTTGCAAGATGTCAAATAAAGGAGAAATCTTGATTCAGGTTGATCAATCAACTTTCATGATTTATGATCCAAAAAATGACTCTTTTATATGTCAAAAGGTGATTATTGATGAATATCCTTTTTGGGAGGCAAGCATATACATCAATGAAAGCCTAGTTTGGCCCATTAGCCAGAAGGGAATGAAGCAGTCCGGGGTACTACGAAGTCTAAGAAAGCAAACAAGGTTTGAACAACGAATGCAACAACCACGAAGGTGGGAAATCCCAAAGTGAAACCAATCATGTATTCAATAATTGGTATAAGAGTTCGCTACACATTTGTATTGATCATTGTTAAATTCTCTTTCTTCAATTTTGATGACCTAAAACTAAATTTTAATAATATTTTTGTATGCAAAATGTTAGTATTGCCTTCCGATTTTCGTAATTGTAATTTATAGCTATATTATTTTTATTACATAAAATCTCTAGCTTCGTAGCAAATATTTGTTAGTAATATAAACATGCTTTAAGCTAAAAAGATATTAGTATGCGATAGGAATACACTAACTTGAATTTTGCTTTCACAAACTTTGTTCTTTATGAAAATTTGACCAGTTTAATTAATTCAAAATCTTAATATATTAATTAGTCAAAGTTTTACAAAAAACATAGAAAACTATGTGAAAAAATTGAAAACTTGGAAAGAAGATTTCTCAAATTCTTAATGGGCATTGACAGAAAGCCTCGAGGAGGTTTATGTATGGGCTTAGTTTATTTATATAATGCTTACCCCTAATTGCGTCCTCGACATGCGCATAATGTCCAGTTTCACTTATTTTAAGTGTTTTTAAGATAAAAATATTTTTTAAGCGTATCATCTAGTAAGGAACACTCTCATATTCCATCTTTTGGGTGTATCCTCCCATAAGGAAAATTTATCATGCGTCCCACCCATATGTTACTAATGTTATAAAATAAAATCATCAATTCTCTCTATAAATAAAACTAAATAGGATTATGGTTTTTTATAATCAATTTTTCAATATTTACCACGTGTAGTATAGTAATACTGCTAGTTATATCAAGGAGAGAATATTGAAACTACACCATTTTACTTGATTAACTAAACTTAAATACACCATTGATCTTGCAACATGAGTGAAATACACTCCTTAATTCTCGCCAAATTTAGAAGTGTGTTCAACATTTTTCTTGACTTTTTATTAACAGACTCATGCACCTACAAGAGCTTGAAGTGTATCTAAATCTCGTCAGTCAATTAATTAGATGTGTGTTTTTTAAAACTGTCAATAGTTCGGGACTAAACTAATAATTAGCGTCAAGTTGAAGAGTGTTTTCACTAATTCTTTCCTATACCAACTGTAAGTTTCAAACCCTCACGGCTAATATTTCTTTAAGTATACCCACTTGGTAAAAAGAAAAGAAGAAAATTGTTGTGCGGAATTCAAAACCCTAATGGAGTCTGAAGCTTCGCATCTACAGCCAAAACGGAGCAAAATTCCTAATTTGCCGGTAGAACTAATCATTGAAATGCTCTCGAGATTACCTGTGAAATCCCTTTTAAAATTCAAGTGTGTTTCAACGCAATGGCGTTGTTTAATCTCTAGCCATAATTTTATCAAGATTCATCTTAATGTATTTACTAATAACAATGATTTTATCCACAATAGACTCCTGTTGAGATTTATTCAACCTCACCACCATCTTATGGACTGCTCCATTAGTTCTTTGCTTTATGATTCTGATCCTAAGACATTTCAATTGGGTTATCCTATGCAAAATCCTCGTAAATCTGTTATGATTTTGGGTTCTGTTAATGGATTGATTTGTTTATCAATTGAGAAGGACTTGATTCTTTGGAATCCATCAATAAGGAAGTTCAAGAAATTTCGTGATCCTCAATCTAGTCGCTATTTCTTGCATGGTTTTGGATATGATCAGCTTCATGATGATTATAATTTAGTGCTTATTTCCGAAGAGGTCAGAATATATAGTTCAAATTATGATTCATGGAGAACTATAGTACATGATCATCGGTATGGGCTATTTAGAGAGAGAAAGGGTATATTTGTGAATGGAAAGCTTCATTGGGCTAATTCTCCTTCACAGGATGAACATTCATATAATGGTTGGGACATCACTTCTATTGATGTGACCGATGGAAAATGGGGAAAGGTGGAAAAACCCTTTTATGGAGAAGGAGATTTTGATTTAACGCCATGTGTGGGATTGTTGGGAAGTAATCTTTCTATTTTGTGTAATAATCAGAGCCTTCAAACAGATGTGTGGATTATGAGAGAATATGAAATTAAAGAATCTTGGACAAAGATGTATACCATTAATCGCCCTCATGATCATCCTACAGGGTATGGCTTTTCTCCATTCTTTTGCGAGATGTCAAATAAAGGAGAAATCTTGTGTCAGGTTAATCAATCAACTTTCATGATCTATGATCCAAAAAATGACTCTTTTATTTGTCAAAAGGTGGTTATCGATGAATATCCTTTTTGGGAGGCAAGCATCTACATCAATGAAAGTCTAGTTTGGCCCATTAGCCCGAAGGGAATAATGCAATCCGGGCTACTACGAAGCCTAAAAAAGCAAACAAGGTTTGAACAACAGATGCAACAACCACGAAGGTGGGAAATTCCAAGGTGAAACCAATCACGTAATTCAATAACTAGTAAGAGTTTGCAACACATTTGTATTGATCATTGGTAAATTCTCTTTATTCAATTTTGATGACTTAAAACTAAATTTTAATAAATACTTTTGTATGCAAAATGTTAGTATCGCCTTTCTATTTTCGTAATTGTAATTAATAGCTGTATTATTCTTATGACATAAAATGAATCTCCAGCTCCATAGCAAATATTTGTTAGTAATATAAACATATTTTAAACTAGCAAGATATTAGTATGTGATTGGAATACACTAACTTGAGTTTTTGCTTTCACGAGCTTTGTTTTTTATGAAAACTTGACCAGTTTAATTCAAAATCCTAGCATGGCATGACCTATTAAATGACGCTCATTGTTTTCGAAACATTGAACGTCAGCACATGTCAATGTAGCAAAGCTAGCATATATAATCGAATGACCATATCTTTTAGAAAACTATGTGAAGTTATGGTACAAAAATTATCCCCTATAACTTTTCACTTCAATCAATATGATGAGAGGATACAGGAGCTGTAGAAACCACTTGTGATCAATCTGAAAAGGCATTTTTATAAAATAGAGTACACTTACACAGACCGTACCCCTACCTTTGTGAGGTTGTTTCCGGTAGACCCTCGACTTATCTGGATAGAAAGAAGTAAACAGCCCAAATGAGAAGAATAGATACTTCTCCTGATGCTAGAAAATCAACAAATTCCCTCTACTCCATTTCTTAAAACTAGTATATGCCTGAATCAAGGTAAATACTACTACTACAGTCGAGTAGAAATTATGATGGCAATCCCCATCCACGTTCGGCTAGTGCTGCAATCACATGCGCAGCAGCCTCCTTAGTATCATTCAGGGGACTATAGCTCCAACTTTCAGATATCTACAAAATAAGAGGATGAAGTCAAAACTCTGGATTGCAGGCATCATGCTCTTTCATGACCAGTGACTGTAAGCATAATGTTAACGGGTGAATTCACTTGAATTCCAAATAAAAGATGTGCCAGAGATAGAAGATATTTTGTCAAATGGCACACGAAATTAACCACTTCCAATTGTATTTCAACTCTATATAGTGCTTTTAGATGATAGAGAAGGATATTGTGCAGTTATCTTCCTGCAAACCAATATCTATCAGTATGTCATTTCTGTCCATGCAAAAACTCAACGAAGGAGAATAAAACTAGAAGGGTGATGTTATCCTTGTGCCAAGTAGGAGCCTAGAATATAAATTAATACAATTCTACTCACATCTTCTTTTCCAAGGAATGGCCGAACCACTCCTCGATTTTTCAAGGATTGATGGAAATCTCTGAATTTCCACGTACATCGCTCAGCACCTATTACATAAACAGGTTTCCTGAACCTTAAACTCTTTAGATGAAATGCTAATGAAAAGGAGAACAGAAGGGACATTGAATTGACAAGAGTCAGCATCAAGGGCAACTTACCCCGTACTGCAAGCCTCACTTAACATACTAACTGAGTCAGCAGTGATAACAAAAGCATCTGCAAAAGCCAAATGTCCCATATGTGGATTTGGACCTGAAAGGTGTTAATGTAGAAAGGTTGTATACATTACGTCAGTGGCATCAGAAGGAAATACAAATAATTATGAGAATTAGGCGAAAATTGAAATATCAGCAATATCTTCTCTTCGAGGAAAAAAGATTAAAGTATCTCTCTGAGTATACTTTCCTTAATAGCAAATTATATTCCCCATTTCTTTGTTGAATCTCTATACAAGATCTGCTGAACAATTAAATTTGACATCAGAACACCCTTTTCTTTAGCTCATCAAAAAGCTCAAATTTCTGCTACTCGTTTATTTTCTCATTGAAGAGGCAGTTCTCTTCAGCAAGGGATAGGAATACAAACATTGCATCAATAGTACCTTCACCGTTCCAAATGTGAACTTTAGGATGATTTCCAAGCTCTTCCCATATGATGTCTGAGACCTGTTAACTACAATATCAACAACCAATCACCAGAAGGAAAATTGGCAGATGAAATAATATACCTTACAAGGAGTTCTACGAGAAAAAGATACTCTGATGCTCCCACAGGTTGGAACAATATTCAGAAGCAAGTCTGTTAGCTCCAGTGATAGGTCTGTACCATATCTACAATGACCTAGAAAGAAAGACTTGTGAGCCAAAAAGGGAATAACTAGTTTAACAAGTTGTAATAACTGTGCTGGCAAATTCAACATTCTGACAAGTTCCACAAAAAGTTAGAAGCAGATTTATTATACCAAAAGGAATATCAGAGTAATCGTCGAGAACAAACTTGAAAGCTGATCTATACAACTTTGCCTTCACAATAAACAAAGTTATTACATTTCAGTCATATAAAATGCAACAACGCTTCTCTTTTATGAAATGCTTATAATGTATAAATGCTAAGAACGCACTGAAACTCAGAAGTGTGATTATCTGGCAATCCAAACTGTAGGTTTTCAGTTTAATCCTGGAAATCTCATCTTTGCAGATGATCTCATGATCTTCTGCAAAGGTAATGTTAACTCAGTTCAGAGAATCATCCAAGCTTTACATCATTTTCAGCCACTTCAGGACTAGAGGCATATATTAACAAACCAAATCTTTTTGTAGCTGGAGTAGACAGTGTAACAAGGGACAGGCTATTTGAGTTAACTGGTATCTCCCTGGAATCTTCCCCATGAGGTACATAGGTTTGCCTCTTTCACCTAAGAAATGTAATAAACTAGATTGCCATCACTTGTGTCTCAAAATTAAAGAGAAGATCAGAGCAACCTCTGCTGGACACTTATCTTATGCAGGCAGATTGCAGGTTATTAATCCAGTCCTATTTTCCTTGCATAACTTCTAGGGATCTGTGTTTATCCTTCCCAGAGTGTGCTTAATGAAGTAGTTATGAGGTGCAGACAATTCTTATGGAGTAGCACAGTGGACAAACAGAAGATGTCATAAGTGGCTTGGACCACAATTTGCAAACCCAAGAAGCATGGAGGTTTGAATATTAAAGGATGCAGACTTTGGAATTTGGCTGCTATTGGTAAGCTGATATGATTACTGATGGAAAAGAAGGATATACTTTGGGTAAGATGGGTGAATGGAGTCTATATGAACAATAGTGGTGATTTTTAGAGTCACAAGACACCTAGTGATTGTAGCTAGTATTGGAAGAGGTTGCACAAACTAAAAATTGGCAATCAGCAAGGGAGGTATATGCTAACTACCAATGGTCAGTATTCAATTAGTACAAGTTGTCTGGAAATATTGATACCTTCACCAAAGAGATCGTCATAGCTGAGCTGGTCTGAAATAGAACAATGCTGTTGAAACACAGGTTTATACTATGGTTGGCTGCTCAGGACATATCACTTTTATTTTTGAGATGGTAACAAGTTGTATTAAAATCAAAATCCAAAAGGGGCCAGTGAAGGCCTAATTACAACAAAGCTAAATACATTTATTTTATTGGTTTAGTGTTTTTTAATAAGTCCTAGTTAATAATTTGTTAGCTCGCTATCCCTATTTTCTAGTAATCAGTTCGTTGAATATTTTACTCTGTGGAGATATTCTAGGTTACGTTAACGATAATCTTTTTACTGTTTTTGTTGCTGCAAAGTTCCCTGTAAATAATCTTTTTACGATTATCTTTGACTGCATAGCCAGAATTTTTCTCTTGGCCTTTCACTGTTATTTCCCCAAGTTTCTTTGTTAAAAACAAATACTTTCCCTTCCCCTCCAGATCAAATTTGTACAAATAAATATGATCAGCCATGGTGTCTATTAAAAAAAGGATCAGACATGGTTTCTAAATAGATGACATAAAATCCAGAGTCCTTAACAAGACAATAAGAAGAAGGCAACCAATAAGCGGTGTTAAACAAGCGAGCAAACGAACTCAAAGAAGAACTTAAAGGGCTTAACAAAAGACAGTGTTTATACAGTCATTTTTCCTATAGTAACAGATGATGCCAATTGTAGCTTAAGAACATTCAGAACCTGGTTAGTTTACTTCATAACATTTATACGAGGATTAAATACTGGCGGTCAAAATGCCAATCACCCCTTCACAACAAAATATTCAAACCACAGACAGGAAAAAGACTTCAATATGCAAACTACCTGTAGGTCCTCCAACATTAACCACAAGCAAAGGTCTCGGTAAAGTTGCTAACTCGTCATGCCAAGTGTAAGCTGCATCCTTCAGCGCATTAGAATCAGCTTGATGAAGAGCTCCAACAGTCAGTATCTGCCTCAAAATTCTCAGTGAAGATGTCTACAAAATATGGAGGTGGTAAAGTACTCCAAGGTTTTCAAGAAATTTGCATACCACGTGTCTCTCTGGAGATGTGCGAGGTGTTATCCACCTCCGAAGAAGCCAAGGAATTTGTTTTTGTCCCTCAGGTGTCAAAGGATAATAATCATGACGAGGTGTGATCACTAGGTCAAACCTATTTAGACGTGATCTGGGATGTTGTATCTGAAAACATAACACAACAGAATCTTACCATTTTAACTAGCACTATATATTTTTTTTACACAATGGTAACTGTTTTTTTTCTTTTTTTTGATGACTGGTGTCCGGGCCAGCTTTCGCGCACCTTGACTAATTTCACGAGATACCGCCACCTTCCACCACAACAGGTACCAGGTAACTCTGTCCACCAAGAATAGGACAGATGGGAACAATGGTAACTGTTTCTGAATCCATTATAAAACAAGGCAGTGCATCCTATGCACTGAAACCATATTTACAAGAGTATTCTATGATCTACTGTCCTGTGACTACAGAGAATCTTAAGTGTCAATGATAGAACAGTATCATTGGAATACAACTGGTTACACCAAAAACATAAAGTCAAAATACAATTCAATTGTTTCAGTACTACCTAAGTACTGGTTTTAATACAAAGTTACTTTAGTCCAAAAAGTACAATTCAATTTGACTTTCTCTATACTATTCTCTATACTCTCATAGCATGTAAGGTTCTCTCCTTCCAAATTGTCCACTAGATACTAGCTGGGACAATTCTCCATCTAATCCTATCCTTTCCCTATGTACCTGCTTCTTCCCAGCACTATATGTTATTAGCAGATTGTCATTCTAATACTCCTTTGGAACTTCCAACATGGAAGGAAAAAAATATGAAGGAAATTCCAAACAACATTGGCATAGAAAAAGGGCTTTTGGTAATAATGTTAAGGTTTATATTATCCTGAATAAGAGAAAAAACTAAAACAATTTATTTAGGAGAGCACTTGTCACGTGATATCCCTCCCTCCCTTCCACTATGTGTGTGTGACATGACCAACATGAATACTACTATATGCAGAATCTAATGTCCCAACAATTAAAAGCGATGATTATTCAATTTCAAAGGTACAGGAGAGTTGGTCAGTATAGACGAATAAAATTCACATTAAAGAACTTGAGGTCCTTACTAATGTCAAATGAAGTTGTATTCCCTCTCATTTGATATTTGGTTAAAATTTTGAATCCAATACAAAGTCAAAGACAAGTAGGTAAACCTAGAATTATGATTCAACAAATTGTGGGCACCCCAAAACCGAGATAGTCTCAAAAAGAAATGAAACACCAGAATGAAATTGTGCTTACACACAAATTAAATTTCATTAGTCACTGACATCCAATGTTTGGAACAAATAGATCCTAGTTAAAGAGAAAATTATATATGGGTGGCATGACCTCACAATTTTTTAAAGCTTTCAAAATTTGTAGGACTATGCCACATTAAATGAAGCATCCGAGGAGAAAAGGAACGACAGATGCACTAATATTATTAGACATTAAGAGAAAAATATTCAGAAAAACTAACGTAGTAGCATTCTTAATTCATCCATGCAAATATGTATTTCCGTCACTGGGCTAAAAAGTTCTTATATATCATACAAGAAAGCTTAGTTTTGTCAAACCTGCACAGTGAAAACATATTCTGGAGCTAACTGTTTTATTGAGCTTGAAATGGAGATAGTATCACGACCTGATGCGACTACTAATGATGGACCATCCCTAAATTTTGAGAAAGTGAAACAGAAAGATCAGATGTAATTAACATCTAAGAGCAAGATTTGATCCAACAATACCTCCTGCAAATAAAGAAGTCATAAACAATTGCAATTGCATAAGAACTATTGCAACACACAAGCATAGACAGTTCCCTCATTGTCCCAAAAGCAACTTCCTTAGGCAGAACCAATTTTACATGTCATTGCGCATTGATCAAGTGTCATATACCTGTTACCTTTTTTCTATTTTAGATTTATATTTTTTTTCTTCAACTTCCTCAGCTAGTTTTGTAATTTCCATAATTCTGAAAGAGACATTTGAGTTTGCTTGGAGTCAAGTTGCTATACCCACGTGAGATTTATCTCAAAACAACATACAACAACAACATACCCAGTGTAATCCCACCAAGTGGATTTGGGGAGGGTAGAGCGTGCGCAGACCTTACACCCCTACCTCAGAGGTAGAGAGGTTGTTTCCGATAGACCCTCGGCTCAAGAATATCCAATCTATTTTAGAATTATGTTGGAGACAAGGGTATTACTATTTGTTACTTCATTTGCTAGATATTTTGCTATTTGTTGTCATATTTTCTTGACTCCCTACTTCAAAAAACTTCTCTTTTGATCCAAGGTCTATCGGAAACAACCTCTCTACCCCACAAACATAAAATACGGTCTACGTACATCCCACCCTCCCCAAACCCCATTTGTGGGATTGCATTGGATTTGTTACTGTTGTTGTGATCTGGAAAAAACCATTGCTACACTTGAATGCAATTGTTTCAAAGAGAGCTTTTATTTGTTGATACGTCAAAGAGAATATTCGAGTAAACAATGCTTAAACTTCAATTCTACAATGCAATTTGTTTTCTATTTAGATAAAGTTACTGTAATATGATTTCTATCCCTCGTGTGCAACTTTTTTGATTGGTTAAAAAGAGGTTTCACATGAGGGATAGAACTGTATCATAGAATTTATATCAAAAACTCAAATATCCTTAAAGGAATACTTGAAGTTTTCCTCTTCCCTTCTTCTATTCCCGAAGATTGGGACTAATGCAACAACATCCAAGTTATTAAGGTCGTTTAGACACTAAAATCGCAAGAAACGGAGACATACCAATTTCGGGGTCAAAACGGGGAAAGTGGGACCCACGCTGGAAATTCCGAAATTAACCACAAAAATAGGTCCTAAACACCTCCCCGAACTTGTGTTCCAGTTCCAATTCGGGGCTCGGAATAGTCCCAACACGAACATCCAACGAAAAACACAAAGTTACACTAAAAGGGACAACAATGGCAGCAGCAGCTATTTACAAGAAATTACCAGAAACGAGGGTCCAACTGCTGAAACCAACCACACCATGACGATCCTCATGAAAACCCCCACAATCTAGGCTCTTGAATCACCAAATTCGGACCTAAAATGGCCAAGTGATCAGCTTCCAAAATTTCCCAAAACTTGAGCTCGAAAATGAGCTATGGCAGCAGCTAATTAATAATTCTTACCTCCAACGAAGCTTCAAATACGAATTCCAACCACGCCAACATGTTCTCCTCGAAAAACCACTCAAGATAGCCCCAAGAATCACTAATATCGGACTTGAAATGAGAGAGTTATGAAGGTTTAAAGTTGAGAAATTTGGCTGGAATGGGGCTTTTAAAAGGCGAAATTGGTCGCTAAAAAGCCCAAAAATCTGGTCGTTAAAAGCCCAAAATCTAGTCACTAAAAGGGCTGCACCAGATTTCAGCTTTTACTATTTTTTAAAGTCTCCGGCGGGGTGCTCGAAATTCGTTCGGAACCCGATAAAAATAAAATAGATATGTTACCCTACTAAAAGAACTTTCGCCCGCGAAAGTAAGGAAAATGATATACCTGAGGGCTCAAATAAGCTGGGGAACTGCTCCCGCATCTCCTGCACAATCTCCCAGGTAGCCTCCTCGACTGGACGATGCCTCCAACGTATCTTAACAACAGGAATGACTCTCGACCGCAACTGCCTGACATCTCTGGCTAGAATGGCATAATAAAAGTGTACCTGTGATGACATCGTCAGATGCCTCAGCCACCGCCCTCGCCGGGGCTGCATAGAAATGGCCCTGAGCACCTCTGCCCGGTGCGTTCGATCTACCACCTGACCTGCCTCCCCGAGCTCTGCCTCTGGTACCCTGTCGACTGTCCCGACGGTCCTGGTCCTGACCACCACCTTTAGCTGGAGAGGGAACTGCTGAACTACCTTGATTCATTTGTTATCGTCATCATTGATGACATACTAGTATACTCGCGGAGCTAGAGTGAGCATGAGCAGCATTTGAGGCCTGGTGGCGAGTTCCAGAGATTACCCATTCCGAAGTGGAAGTGGGAGCGCATCACTATGGACTTCATTGTGGGGTTGCCTCAGACTTCTAGAGGTGTTGACAACAATTGGGTCATCGTGGATCGATTGACCAAGTCAGCACACTTCCTTCATGTTCATACTACCTTCAGTGCCGAGAGGTTGGCTCGTATCTACATTCGGGAGGTGGTTCATCTGCATGGCGTGCCTGTTTCTATCATTTCAGACCGGGGTTCACAGTTCACTTCCAACTTTTAGAGGGTTGTCAGGAGGAGTTGGGCATCCGTGTCCACCTTAGCACAGCATTTCACCCACAGACGGATGGCCAGTCAGAGCGTACTATTCAAGTCCTTGAGGATATGTTGCGGGCCTGTGTTATGGATTTTGGAGGTCAGTGGGACCAGTTCCTACCTTTGGCGGAGTTTGCATACAACAACTACCGCTCTAGTATTCAGATGGCCCCGTTCGAGGCCTTATATGGTAGGCGTTGTCGCTCTCCAGTTGGTTGGTTTGATTCTACAGAGCCTACGCCGCGTGGTACAAATTTGCTTCAAGAGGCCTTGGATCAGGTAAGGGTGATTCAGAATAGGCTCAAAACGGCTCAGAGTAGACATCAGAGTTACGCGAATCACAAGCGTCGGCCGTTGAGGCTTGCAGTTAGTGACCGAGTATTTCTCCGAGTATCACCCATGAGGGGCGTGATGAGATTTGGGAGGCGGGGCAAGCTTAGCCCCAGGTATATAGGCCCTTTTGAGATTTTGAGAGCAGTTGACGAGGTTGCCTA
>JAJOOH010006243.1:0-10544 GCA_029582605.1 Solanum gracilifrons
GTATAATCGAGAAGCTTAGCCTTCTTCCCACCCCAACGAGATAATATCCCTTTATTTTCAGGGAAGTGAATAGGTGTCACCATGCATAGCAAAATTAGCATATATGAACTTGCAGTAGAATTTGTGAAGTGTGATTTTCCAAATAAGGTGACTGAAACAACACGTACCATTGGTATCCCTAGTTCCTTCAGGTCACGGTCCCCCATTTGCTTCAGTGCAGCCATGTCTACCTGAAATGGGTAAAACAGGCATCACATCACTTAAGAAAGGAGTTGAACTAGGATCTCTCAAGTTCTTGGCAAAGTATACTAAATCACTTAAACAAAAACATTAAGTGAGGCACGTGAACAAACAGATAAAAGAGATGGACTGATTATTCAGTCGAACCGTGTCAAAAAGGACATGGATGGGGAAAATAGAGGATGATTGAGAATGTTATGGGCCAATGGTGAAACTTTCAATTTGTGAACAGCAGTGAGGCCACTATGGTTAGAAAGGGAGGACAACAGAAGGGATGAAGGGCTTCAATGTGACAAATAATACCTCTCAGGAAGCATTATAAACAACAAAAGACATTTATATAAAGAATTTGAAAGGCCCATAATGCATCTATTAACAAGTTCATTAGTTGGGAGGACAGACAAAGAGGTAGATCAAATGGACTAAATAGGAAATGTCATGGGATAAGTAACATGTGACCTAATAAATAATATGTGATACAGACAAACGAAGAAACTTTAAAGATTGATTTGGGTTCGAATACATAAATCTAACCAACTATTAGAAGATTTGTCACGTAACATATTCATCACATCAGGGGCGGAGCCAAAGGGGTGTGAGGGGAATCAATTGAACCCCCTTCGTTGAAAAACTACACTACGTAGATAGGGAAAATTTATTTTTTTGTATATATTTTAGTTGTTGAATCTCTTTGGCAAAAGAACTTTCTTTTGAATTCCTGGCTCCTTCACCGCATCACATAACAGCAGATACTTCTCTAAATAATGAGCAGCCTGCTAACTGTATATATGTGTGCAATAGGAATCAAGTACACCAGGAGAAAAGATTTAATGCAGAATATTAAGTACCATTTTAACTTGCTCCTCATAAAAAAATAATCCTTTTATTATGAAGACGAGAAGGTTGTCTATCCAACATGAAACAACGTAATGCCATGACCTTGTTACTCTTTGCAGTGAAATCTAGTTCAGCCTTGAAACTTTTTCAGCCACAGTACCAGTATTGATATTTAGAATGTTCATAATGCTGAGATAATGTAATAACAAAGAAATGATAAAAAAAACTAAAACACGTGATTCATCAATTAACAATAGTACTATTCACCTCCTCGGCTTGAAAGTGGATAGCGTACTTCCCCAAACCGAGCAAATTTAATAGACTGGCTACGGTCACAGGAGGTTGATCCTGTACAACACCAGATAGAACAATGTTTAAGATACTCATATAAATTCTGTCCATTTACAAATATTTCTTCCCTTCTCCTTCATACCAGCCATAAAGGGAAATGAGACAAAAATCCACAGTAGCTAAGAAAAGATGGTGTTATGAGAAAGACATTAATTGTGAGAACTAACAACTAATTTGGACTTTGTTGACAAGCAATGCAGAAATATTGACAGATGAATAAACTAAGAAGTTTTCAATATGACTCACTGAAATTTCAATACCAGGAAAAGGAATGCAAAGAATGCTATGTTGCAGGAAGGAGAAATAGAAAAAAATGTTGGAAAATCACACAGATAATAGTAAAACAACACAGACAAAAGAAATTTCCAATAAGCATTAGCAACCAAGGCATTCTTGAACATGGTCAAACAATGCCATAGTAATTTAACTTCCATCAGCAATCCATTATTTTAAATATAAGCAGTGCTAAATTCCAGCATACAGAGAAAATATAGGCAACAATTTGGCTCGACAAAAAATAGCAGGAAGCATGCCAGGGTGGATTAGAGCCAGAAAAACTATCTCAAGTAAAAACTGATCTGCTAATTTATGTAACACTGTCTGTGTTGTTCCCCAGAAGGACAACTAAAGAGGTTACAGCTGAGCTCATGATCTTGAATGTCACATAAAATTCCTACCTCAGTTATCCAGTTCAAGATAAGACTAGGGTTCTACCAACAATGATTCAAGATAGAAAATCAGTAAGATAAATAATCAGTAGGTTCGTACAGGATATGGGCTTTGTAGCATGCTTCCATTTGCAGAGGGAAGACCTGTCAATGGATTCCTGGCAGCCAGTGCTGACCTCATGGTCACAGGGGTAAGGACTTTTAGCTGAGAAGAGTCGATGAGGTCATTTCCCGCCATATGAACCATTCTTGAAGCTTCAGCTGGCCTTACTGATGGTACATGCTGAGCTGCAGTGATATTCCTTGAAGAAGAGAGTTCTTTAGAATCGTTTGCAAGTCTATAAGGGGATCTTGGTCTAACACCACCAGCAGTTTGTGATGTATAGGAGGATCTAATTGCCTCTATCTGAAGCAATTCGCTAGCTCCTGACGACGGTTGGCTGCTGGTGACAAGCCTCCTGTGAGATTGTTCTGCAGATTGAACACTTCTTGTCATCCTCTTATGCTGCTCCCTTTTTCTTTCTTCAATCTGCAGAAGAATTTCCCTTTGCCTTCTTCTGTGCGTTAGTTTCAGTCGGAGGTCATTTTTCCCAATGCGTGCACCTTTACATTACAGTAACAGTACCAAACATGAGGTAATATGCTAGACCAAAGAACGACACAGGAAACTGGAATCATCCAAAAAATAAAACAACATGTAAATGACAAATATTTCAGATAATACCATTCTGTCTGCCATATCTGGAACCTCCTGCATCTTTATCCCCTCGCACACTTGCAAAAACAATAGCAAAACTTCCACTATCAAATAAAATCACAACTACCACTCTAACATTGATAGTTTTTATCTATCCCTTCCATTATTCTGAAAACAATAAATTAGATACAGCCTACATTAGCTCTACCAGAACAACAAACAAAAGATTTTACCGTTTACGAAGGGATTTCGTAGGATCCTCAGAGTCAGTCCTATAGGTCTCTCCTAATGACCTTTTGCCTCTTGACGATGACTGTTGACTGAAACCATTACCCTGAGAAGCTGATGATCGCTTAACCACCTTCTACAAGTTTAACAATCCCAAAAAATATGGAATTTAGGAAAATTGAACCCTCAAAAGCAACAAAGTAAGTAACCTCCTAAACAGATTCACGGAATGTAAAAGAAAAGCGAAACTGAAATCCATTAAGAGAGATACAAAACAGCAGAGAAAGCTTACTTGACCAGAGCGGCCCAAAGTGATGGTGACCTGAGGCCTTGCCATTTGAGATGGTCCAAACTTATGCACAGCTAAATCTGAAAGGATTACAGTGAAACAATCGATAGTCAATAAAAACGAAGGAACCCTAGAATCGGAGGTGAAAGAGAATGAGATACCTACCTGGTTATACTCCATATGTCTAGACTCCAGACTTAGCAAGGTCGCTAAAAGAATTGTCCTCCCTCTTTTTCCCCATTTATTTTGTCTACTAGTCCATGACACGTCATCCGTATTCTTCACTTGCGCCGAGAGAAAACTTATCTTTTGGTTTAGATTCAAAGACATCCATATTTATTTTTCACTTTCAGCACTAATAGTCCTTTATTTTACGTTTGTTTGTTCTTTCTCCCCTTATATGTGATTTCTACTAAATAAATTCTTAATCAGATTAGATTCAAACATGCATACAAAGAAGAGTATTCTTTATTCGTACAAATAAGATAAATGTTAACTTATCTATGATCGACAAAACATAGAAACTACTGCAAGTTTGTTCAATATACCTAATTTTTATGTGTGCGTTCTTGCTCCAATCTAAAGTGTTTGGCTCGACCTTCTTATGCTACAACACTTCTAATTTTTTTATTCATTATCTATGAACTTTGGAACTCAACTATTTATCATACTTGTACGAGATTCATGTTATTACTTTTCGAGCAACAATATAATATCTAGGAAGTGCAAGAAATAGTCTAAAAGACAGATGTGGGTTCTTGATTTAGCTACAACGATGCTTGAATTGAACAAAATAAGAAACATTCTTCTTCTCACATTTTTTTCATATGAGTTACTGTTTTTACTAAATAAAAAGGACAACGATTGAAAATTTCTTACGCTAAATTGTTGACAAAACCAATAATTAAAAAAGGCAAAGTTTGGAAGAGGACAAAAATTGCATCAATATTGCAAACATGAGAGATTATTAATACTCTATGAAGAACAAGGATGTTTTTAGGAATTTACATAAATCTCATATTGCAAACATGAGAGATTATTAATACTCTATGAAGAACAAGGATGTTTTTAGGAATTTACATAAATCACATAGTGTTAAGAGCTAATTACATTATTTTTCTACTCTTTTTCAATTATAAAAATTTCTTAAAATTTATGGATTTTGGTTACATTACTGGAATTCCTGATACATCACTGGGCTTCCGAATACATCATTGGACATCCGGATACATAGGTGAGGGATGTATCCGCGAGGGGAGGGATGTATCAGAGAGAAAATAGGACCTCCGGATACATCAGCAGACATCCCGATACGTAGGCAAGTGATGTATCTGAGAAGGGATAGAGATGTATCAACAAGAGGAGTGTGATTTATTCGAGAAGGAATTTTTAAATTTTTTTTTAAATGGTAGGAAATTTTAGAGATTATGGTAAAATAAGAAGTGAATTTAGGTTATTTTTCCTTTTAAATCTCAGCCCAAAAATAAAGGGACTACTTTAAGCATTTTGCTCTTAACAGTCATACTTGGCAATATTGTGCTAGTATTTACAATTTCAACTCCTACTCCCACTTAGCTCTATGTTCTTTACTCCATTTTGATCCATAAGCAGTTAGATTTTGGGTATAATTTCAGATAGACATAATCCAGATGGTCCCTTATGACTATATTGGCCTTTTAACATTTATTCTTGATCACGGGCTTTCTTTCTTTTGCAATTTTTTTGAAAGTTAGTAATTCATAAGGTAGGGGTCAATGTCAAACCCTCATTAATACAGACAAGCATAGCACTCCTCTTTTGTAGCTTCTTTGATGATTAATTCATAAGGTAAGGGTCCATATTAAACTCTCGTTAATACAGACAAGCATAGCTCGTGGAATTGGCTCAAGTTTTTTTTTCTTCCAAAAATTAGTCCTTAATGTTTGCTATAAATTGTTACTTCAAGACGATCTCTACTTCTCTCTAACTTCTAACTTCCTTATAAATGATAGTATATCCAAACCGCAACAAAATGAAAAAGTCATATTTACAACTGTGAAAAGTATGTTTAACTTTCAAATGCAGATATTTGATCCTCAGGATGACAGTACTCCGGAAGTATCGTGACTAGATGAAACAACTTTCATCACTCTCATTCTCTCAAGTAAAATGTACAAGAAAGGTTTCCATTTTGTGAAGCTCATTTCGTTGATCCCGATTTTTCCTTTTAAATGGATCCTAAATTTTATCATGATTGTACCTTGTTTTCCCTTTTACTTGGTATCAACTTTTTACCTAATAATTGGTCTCTTTTTTCCCATCAGAAAGTCAAACAAACTTAAAAATGAATTACACAAAACTTCTCTCCCTTCTCCCTAGCCTCGCATTTGGGATACATTTGCCGAGTGCAAACCGGTAAAAAATTGTAGCCCATGTTAGCGCCAATGTGTCAGCGCATATAAGAGCCAATGACACATTGACAGACGCTGTTGCATATAAAACGGCTTACATTGCGAAGGTGAGATGTCTCCATTTCATTATTAACACGTCAGGCGCCTGGGATTGAACTTCACAAAGCAGCTATTGGAAATTGATTCCCGTTTTATACAAAATCAGGATTTGCATTAGCTGAAGCTACCCAAAATCCCCTATTACTGACTTATACAATCTAGATGAATCACACAACAGTTAGCATAATTGCACTCTGGTATTCACCCACCCAAGCTCATTTGACGAGATCAGAATCACAACAATGTAATGGATGGGGTTTCAGCAACATGTCACATCAGAACTTTGATTGTTGCTCTTCATCTACAACTCAAATATACATGTACAACAAAAACGTAATGTTCATAGCATGTATAAGATGTCCGAGCATCACATGCTGGCTGTTGTTTCCTTAATCTCCTCCATAGAAATTGTCTGTGAAATAAAAGGCAGAAGACTCGCCTTAGTAGCAGATATAAGTGCAAAACACACACTAGGCACTGAGGCACACATGAGGCACTGACAGCACATAATAGTAATCCTTTGTTTTTTAACATACACTTAGGGAGTCAGATGGCCAAAAGAGGAAAAGGGCTATAGACCAAATACTCAAATCTAAGAAGGTAACTATAAATCAAGCTTCGCATATTCGCATTTAATTTACCTGTTCTTCTCCAGCAAAATCATTATCAGGGGTCAGAAAAAGCATGCAGTGACACTCCTTCCTGTAATGCAAGATAAGAAAGATAATAAAGATTCAGAAGTAAACTGATTAACACGGAGGCTTATGTTGGAGATTTTATAGATGATAAAATACTACTATCCATGATTACTTGGATTCAGAGAATGCAGACTAAAATGGTGATGACCAGATATACATGATGGCACATGTAATTGAGCTAGAAACATTAAATGGCTTCTCCGATCAAGGTTTCCTTTACTTGTCAAGAAGACAAGATTTTCTTTGCAGATTTAAACTGAAACCGCAATATATCAAACCCTTGTGTACAATTAAGATCTTAGCATGTTGAACAACCAAAGGATACAAGGGGAACTGACAAGTTATCTTTAAACTCATGCACCCATAACTGTAGTTGCTGACCACCGTCTCACATGCATTCCAAGGATTTATTATTCAGATATTCAAGGCCTGAAAGCTCAAAGCAAAACACTTAATGAAGCCTTATCTAACCAAAAAGTTAAGAGGCAAACCCGAAAGGAAGTATCTCTGGCAGAAAGGAGGAAAAATGTCATTACAGAATACAGAAAATGTATATTGATTTCGATTTATTCGATCCCCTATTTCTGATGCTGTTTTCACTCTCAGCAAACAAAAGAACAAACCATGACATGACCAAAATACAACCAATTCTATGAACACAAGCAAAAACAACTTACCTCTCTCTCATTGGTACACATGGACAATTCCAGAAGCCCTGCTGCGCTTCTGCAGCTTTGTCATCATAATGCCTGAAAATTAAAATGACAACAATATGGTACAGTTCATGGTAATGATGATTACAAAGGTACTGTGGTAACTGGGAAGTAGCAAAGCATGAAAACCATCAAAACATGTGTTGGGAACGAATATTTACCTGCAGGGGCAGAGTGGAGCGCCCAATGTATCCTTGTGCTCTGCCAAACCCTAAGCATGGATCAATGAATACATTAATTAAATTCCGCCCTTGATGTAGGAATAGATGTTTCAATAATAAGGAATACAGAAACCACTATGAGTAGGGACAAGACATCATAACAAGGGCAGTACAAAACTATAAATCAACTATGCTCCACCAAATGAATGTCTTTCTTATGCACATAAATCAGTCAAACGTGATATGCTTCTTATATGGATTTCTAGTAAAACATCTTAATAAGTTGTGAAAGTAAACAGTTCCCTAACTTAAAAAAACAGTTACCCATAAAATTGAACGGGTCGCTGTAGCAAAACTGCTTGAAAGGATGAAGATATTCCAATTAGTCATAGAGTATTCTCTGAATCTAGACTTAGACTTATGTCCTATACTTGACTAATCCCTCCGTCCCATATTTTTATTTTGAGAAGGTAACATTTGTGTATATTTGACTAAAATAGTACATAGGTTGTACTGAAACTATATTTACCTCTGTCCCATATTATGTAACACACTTTCCTTTTTAGTTTGTCCAAAAAGAATGACAACTTTCTCTTTTTAGAAACTATTACTCTATGATATGACATGTTGGAACCCTCGCCACCATTAATTTAAAAGGAAAAGATATGTGGTAACTCTAACCATCACTCATTTACAAGGATACTTTTGGTACTTTGCATGCATTTGACTAGCAGTTTCTTGTTCTTCGATTTATACTACTATCTGTTATTTCTTGTACTTTGACTGTACTATTATTTTGTTGTAGCTATTGTTCATTTTCTTTTAAGAATGCTTTGTAAGGTTTGCGTACACACTATCCTCCCCTGACTTCACTTGCGGGATTACACTAGGTATGTTGTTGTTGTTGATAAAGAGTCTTTGTATAACATATATTCATTCATGTCCCGCCCACAAACTTCATAAGTATCTTCTCGATTCAAATTTCTAAAATGTGATAGCTCTATTCTTTGTACAGTAACATAATTTGGAGAACCTCATAAGACACAAAGCATCCAACACCAAAAGGGAAAAGTCATAGTGACCATCAAATAAAACTGATCTTACAATCACTAGAAATCAAAGTAATAAAAGATACTAATAAGCCAAGTTCTGTCACACCCTTGGATACATCCTTATGTTTGATGCTCTATCAAAACCCAATAGGATACTTATCATAGTTGCATATAAGATTCACTTCTTTCCATAGGTTACTTTTGATGTGGATGAGGCTTTAATTTTGGCATCAACTTCCCATTCACCTCGGTTGTTATTGCTAATGTTTTTGGTATCATAACGTTGTCATTGTAGTTATTTATTGGTGGGTAGCTATTATATCAATAATGAGGGATGTAACTCAACACAACCAAGAACACCAAGAGGATCCTCAACTACCTAACACAGTCTAGAAGAGCACCTTCCACATTATCAAAAGACTTTTCCTTATGCGCGTGCCCCCATTGTATTGATGCTTCTAGTGTTCATAGCTCTCTTTCAATACAAAAGTTTTTCCATGGTTTGCTATGACATTACAACTTTTTAGTGCCTCTTCACAAAGAAAGGATTGCATTCTGTCCTATTCCATCTCAAAAGAAGGACAGCATGTTGGACTGATCTTTGTGATTGGCTTGTATTTTGCAATCTATTAACTCCATCACAGTCACATTCTCTGAAACAACTTGAGATAAATCAATTCTTCTATCTTGTTTATGAGATGATAAAATCTATTCTTCTATCTGGTTTATGAGATGGTAAATCTTTTACTCACGTTATTAAAAGTTTCTCAATTTTTATTCCCTTCTTTGTGTTAAAAGTCCCTCTTACACCTCTCCATTATTATAAAACAAGCTTTGTGCGATTGTTCTCTCTTATCTCTCATTATAAGTCTTTGATATCCCCTCAGTTCAAGAATTTCCACAGCTCCACAATTTTAAATTTATACGTTCACGAACTTACACAGAAATATGTTTCTAGAAGATAAACAACAACACACCTCAACCTAGAATATAAACTGAAGGATACCTGGGAAAAAGTGATTGGCTATTCAAGCTTTAAAAAAGAAGGTATCACTTTTTTTGATAAGATAATAAGACCAAAGTAGCACTTCTGAGCAACAAAACACTATTCAACAATAATCAATCATCTATAGAAGCAACTTTTTGGAACTGAAATGATATCACACTTGCAGCTTGTCCTAAACTGCATGTATACAGAATGTCATTATCTTGGAGTTAGTAAAACGACAATACAATTTCCAAGCAGATACTATAAATTCTCACTTTATAGCCTAGGAGGGAGTATTCTAACGTTCAAAATATTGTATAAGTTGTCATACTCTGACTGCACTGTGCTTATTGATGACTTTTGGTCAATTTAACAGCATAAATATCTGTGAGAAATGGTAAATTTTCAACATGAAAGTTATTACTTTTACAGTAACTTACTTACCAGTTAACACAGAAAACCACGAGCTGAAATAGTGAGTTTGGCATTAACCCACTCTGTTTAGTTGCTAATGCAGCAGTTACAAAATTATAGTGGCAATACAAAACAATATTAAGAAGCTATCGAAGACAGCTTTCATGGAGACGAAAGGCCCCAGTCCCAAATTCAATCCCTAAGACATAATCTCAGTAAGTAAAATAGAAAAGAATAATTAAGTACCAAGCCTAGAGATTAAATGGAAAATAGGATCTGAAACACATACTAAAGACATAAACATACAAGTGAGTATAGTAAATGCGCAATAGAGGTTACTATAAGCTGCAAGCAATCGAATGATCATTATTAAAAAGAGAAAGGGAAAAGAAAGTACCTTGATGACCACAGAAGTAACACCTTTGTCCATGCAGAAATATGTTTCTGACCTGCGAGCATACTGCTCCGAGAATTTCCTCATGACTTCAACAGATTTCTCTGATGGCTCCACTACATATGCAAACAACACGCCCATGAAATTAGTCATTTCAGTAAAATCAATAGATCAACTTCTACTGAAATCGTTTATTTGATCTTCCCAATTATATTTTGATCTAGCTGAATAAATACGTATTATCATTTCTCGGAAGAAATCACAAGTAAATCTTTAGGTGCTTATCCCTGGTAAACAAAATGAGCCTTCAAGATCTATAACAGCA
>JAJOOH010006244.1:0-13344 GCA_029582605.1 Solanum gracilifrons
ATCATACTTTAACTCACAATGCTATCCACTTTACATAGGATCATCACAAGATCACATAAACTCATTCACATCATACCTTCACATATAGCTTCACATAAAACTCATTCACATCATTCCTTCACATATAGCTTCACATAAAATTTATTCACATCATACCTTCACATATGGCTTCATATAGGAGTTTACATATAGCCTCATTCATATATAATAATATAACAATACAATAACACTCATATAATGCCTTCAAGGCCATAATCAATACACATTCAATAAGTACACACCTTCACCATAAGTGGATCAATCCAAACAAGAACAATTTCAATATAGCATGAAAGTAGGTCAACTTACCATTCTCCAAAGCCATAATCACCATTATCCAATCCTCAACAATTCTAACATCACAAGAAAATTTACCCATGACTTGCCTACAAGGCCATAATTCTCAACTCATCCATACACCAACAATCCACCATAAAATAAGCATGGGTAATGACATACTTCAACAATATAAAGACCTTTAAACAAGTTTGATTCATATACATTCATTATCTAGCAACCCACTTCATAAAGGCATAAACTAGGAATAAAGAGAAATCATGGGTTCATGGAGTATTTTCATCTTAAATCGTCCATACAACAACAATATAACCATAAAGTGCCATTAGAAACCTTTTAAAACCATTTGGTGGAAGAACCCATGAGATTGAGTGAAAACTAGATTTTTCATACTTTGAAATCACTTTGGATTTGGCTCCTTGAATGGAAATTTAGACAAGGATCAAGACTACCATACCTTTGCTATGATCTCCCACCAAATTTGATGAAGAAAGCCTTGAATCCAAAGCCCTAGCTCCCACTTCTTCTTCTTCTTAATGGAGGATTGTAGAGAGGGAAATGTTTTAGGGATGGGAATTGAACTAATGGTATCTAGGAAATAATATATGTCATTTGGAAGAATGGTCCAACACTTAGAAAAAAAAAGAGGCGGGTGAACAGTAATTTCAGTCACTGGAAATTTGCATTTCCTGCCGGACAGAGTTTACGAAAATGGGCATAACTTATTCGTCCGAACTTCGAATGAGGTGAAACGAAGTGCGTTAGGTAGCTAACTCAAGGGGCTTTCCATGGATATATTATTGGCCACCCAAATAATTTGTGTGCTAGGAGATATGACCCTCCAAAGTAGACCCTCGAAAAAGGCTTCACTTGGAAATTTCGGATTTTGATACGGTTGCTCTAAAATTTGGGTTAGACCCATTTCCCACTCAATTTGACCCCCTAAACAAGAATATGAAGTCGTATTTTCGAAAAACTAAACAGATCTTTTTATAGACAGCTAAACAAGTTTCCGGTAACTTCCGAAGCACATTTTTAAGAACCTTTTGGGTCAAATTCAAATATAATCATTTTATTAAGTTCTCGACTCCAAACTCACATGTGAGGCTCTAGTTTCACTAGTTCGTTTTTAGGGTCGTTACAGGGACCCTCTCCTGTTCTTAATATTTCTGGTGCTAGATGGTTTGTGTCATTCATTGATGATTGTATAAGAGTAACGTGGATCTATTTGCTAAAGAAAAAAAATTAGATGTTAGTCGAATTCTTCCTACCTTTTTTAATCTGATCAAAACCCAATATGATGTGCCTATTTAAAGATTCCGATATGATAATTCCAAAGACTACTTTAATCAAACCCTCTCTGCTTTCTTCCAAAAACAGGGAGTTATTCATGAATCTTCATGTGTCAATACTCCTCAACAAAATGGGATAGTAGAGAAAAGAAATGGTCTGTTACTTGTCATTACTAGATCACTATTCTATCACAAAAAGGAGCCAAAACAGTATTGGGGGGAAGCTATCCTAATTGTTGCACATCTTAGTAATAGAATGCCATCAAGAATTCTGAACTTTAAAAGTCTGCTTGATACTCTTAGGAATTTCTTTCCCAATTTTGAAATTTTGAATAAATTGGTTCCTAGAATCTTCAGGAGTGTTGGCTCTGTTCATATTCATTCTCAAAATAGAGGCAAAGTAGACCCACGTGCTCTTAAGTGTGTTTTCAGAGGATATTCTCCTACTCAAAAAGGTTACAAGTGTTATCAACCATCATCAAAGAAATTCTTTGTTTCAACTGATGTTACATTTGATGAGAGTGAATCCTTTTTTGGTCATTCTTACAATCAAGGGGAGCCATTGAAGGGAGAGGGACCTCTAGACTTGTCACTATTTGATTTTTCTATTTCTAGTCGTTCTAAATCCTTGCATGAGTCATCATTTCTTCGGTCACCTGAGTCTCTAAATCCAAATGAACTCATTGAGTCTCCTAATCCAGATATAGATAATGGAATTCTAGAAAGTAATCTACCATTGTAGGTTTATTTTAGAAGAATAAGGCTAACTGATCAAACTACTCAGCTACAATCATCTCCTAAGGTTACTACTCCTAGTACCCATCTTGAACCTGTTGAACCATCAGAACCACCAAACCAAACTGATCATGAAGAACCTAACCAAGCTAATGACCTTGACCTTCCAATTGCACTCAGAAAAGGAACCAGAACTTGCACACAACACCCTTTGAGCCTTTCTGTGACATATAAAAATCTATCCCCAAGTCATAAAACTTTTCTTTGTAACCTCCACACAATTCCTATCCCCAAAAATTTGTCTGAAGCATTAGAAAACAGAGAGTGGGATAAAGCTATGAAGGTTGAAAATGAAGCATTGGAGAAAAACTAAACTTTGGAAATTGTGGAATTACCAAAAGGGAAAAAGTTGGCTGGGTGCAGATGGGTGATTACATTGAAATATAAGTCAGATAGGTCCATAGAAAGATTTAAAGCACGTTTGGTAGCAAAGGGTTATACACAGACCTATGGAATTGATTATTTGGATACTTTGCCCCTATGGCAAAAATGAATACAGTGAGAATCTTATTATCATTAGCTGCAACCTTTAATTGGAAACTACAACGATTTGATGTAAAAAATGTCTTTTTACATGGAGACTTAGATGTGGAGATCTATATGGAGGTGCCATCTAGTTTTGAAAGCAAGAAGGGAATGGTGTGTAGACTGAAGAAGGCACTCTATGGATTAAAGCAATCATCTCATGCATGGTTTGGAATATTTACAAAGGGTATGATCAAGCTAGGGTATCGATAAAGTCAAGGAGACCACACCTTGTTCATACGACACTCAAAAATAGGAAAGGTGACAGCAATATTGGTTTATGTTAATGACATCATAGTAACAGGTTATAATTCAGTGGAGCTACAAAATTTGAAGAAGTGTTTACTCAAAGAATTTGACATCAAAGAGATTGGGAAATTAAAGTATTTTGTGGGAATCGAAGTGGCACACTCAAAACAAGGAATCTTTATTTCCCAACAAAAATATGTGTTTGATTTGTTGAAGGAACCAAGAAAATTAGGGTATAACTAGTGGCTACACCAATTGAATATAATCATAGATTATGCAATGCTCCTGAAGATTATGTGGTAGATAAACGCTTGTATCAAAGGATTGTAGGGAAATTGATTTACTTGTCCCAGACAAGGCCGGACATTGCATTTGTTGTAAGTATTGTTAGCCAATTTATGCATGATCCTAGAGAAATGCATCTTCAAGCTATCAATAGGATTCTACAATATTGTAAGGGAAGTCCAGGAAAAGGAATACTATTCAAAAGAGGAGGAGACATGGTTTTAGAGGCTTATACTGATGCAGACTATGCTGGTTCATTAGTAGATCAAAAGTCAAGTTCTGGATATTGCACTTTCTTAGGAGGAAATCTGGTGACTTGGAGGAGTAAAAAACAAAATGTAGTAGCTAGATCAAGTGCAGAATCTGAGGTTAGATCTATGGCTATGGGAGTTTGTGAGTTGTTATGGTTAAGGATAATCCTTGATGATCTTAAGATAAGATGGGAAGGACCTATGAGACTATATTATGACAATAAATCAGCAATAAGTATAGCTCATAATCCTGTACAACATGATCGCACTGAGCATATTGAGGTAGATAGACATTTCATTAAAGAGAAATTAGATAGCGAACTCATTTGTACGCCATTTGTTTCTACAAAAGATCAGGTGGTCGATTTTTTAACAAAAGGACTACCAAATAATGTGTTTCAAGATCTAATAAGCAAGCTAGGAATGGAAGATATTCATTCACCCACTTGAGGGGGAGTGTTGGCTGATAGAGGATATTCTCCATATCAAGATTTGATCCTCTAAGATCTTAAAGATTATTGTTTTAATCTAGAATATCTTTTTCTTTTTTTTGTAAAACATATGATTTTATAGAATTCCAGATTTCATGGGATCTAGGTGATTTTGTTTCACAATCTCTCATGTATATAAAACCATGTATTTGACATAGAAAGATATGAATGAAACATTTCAACTATCTTATTCCACATATGTTAGTACTCAGAATGTACTGAGTATGAGGAAAGATGCATGAGTATAAATGTGATAACATGATAAGTCTAAAACGTATTAATGCATGACCAAGAAAGACTTTTCACATCGAATAAGCCAGAATCATAAGGCATAAAACAAGGTAAATGAAATATATGAAAACCATAACATAAGCTTATATCATAATCTTTGATAAAGTCATACACTTTTGTGGAAAACAATAATCTTTCATGGGAGGTTTATTGTTAACTCACTTAAACCATGTGAGCTACAACATAGAGTCTGGTGTACTACTCCCACACAAAAAAGAGAGTTCGTACTTGCTAAATTAAGGACCACGTTCTTAACTAAGGTGGATCCACTAGCTAGATTCAGTTAAGACTAAGTCCTATAGGAGCACGTAGTTATGAGGCAAGAAGATTGCTACTAAAGAACTCTTCCTCTACTAACGAGTGAGACTCCACCCGAAAGTCAACAAAATGCTAACTAAAATCCCAACAAAAACATACATAGTCATATCATAATTAGAATACTTGAAATGGTAATAATCTAGTAATACCAATTCAATCATAAACATCATATCATAGAATAGCTCCTTTCAAAATTATGATTTTATATCATACTCATAAAGACACTTATCTAAAGCATCTAAATCATGATCATATTTTCACAATGAGAATACTTCAATTGGAAGCAACCTTTTTCATAAAACATGTTGATACTTTATCTAAAAGCATATGTGATTCATAAATTCCTCCATTCATATGGTATCCATTATTTTAAAAAACATAATTCAGATTTATAAAGTATTCATATAGCACGAGGTCATGTGAAAATCATTGAAAACATGTAATTTTGATCAAATTATGTATAATGATACCAATCATAATGAATTTATTGATAAACTATTAAGCCCATAAAAAGTCATGCAAAACCCTAGAATTTGGGCTGGAATCATAGGTAAAAAATGGAGAATTCTCTAGGACTCAATGGATAAAAAGGAATCCATTGATGAACTTTTCACATACCTTGATGAACCCTAGATGTAACACCTAAGAACTTGGAAAAGAAAGAATAAATTTTTGGACTGAAGTCTGGTTTTAGTGGTCCCATTTACGGACTGTAGAATCTTCTATGGGCCGTAGATGATAATCGTAGGAAGATGGAAAATATTTTATTCAAAACAAGTCCTAGTACCCTTTGTACGGTTCACTAGGACGTTTTGACATCCTATATATGAATCATAGATAGGTTTCGTATGTGAATCCCTGACATTGTTTTTCATTTTCAGGCCTAGTTTTTCAAATTCTAAAGCTAAAATAATATAACAAAGCTAAAATCTCCGAGTTAAAATGTTATAGGTGAAATGCTTCTTGAACAATATAGTATGCAAAGGAAGCAATTGATGCATGTAAGCATGTATAAGACTGGACGCAGAACCACCGCAGTTAATGGCTATGGTTTACGATCCAATGTCAATGCAATCCTAACCCTCATCTTTTAAGATCATCCAAACCCTCAATTGCTGGTTTGAATCTTCTGATATTTGCAATATAGCTGAGTACAGAGAAGTAACATGGATAAAACCATTCAACAGTTGATTGCGTTTCACTGAATCAACTTATTATTCACGACCAGTAACCAAAATGACACAACCTAACTCATATAATATCAGATCAAGCCAAAAAAGCTAGAGGCAGTCTTAAAGGTGGCTCGTTGCACACCGAAGGTGCAAAGATGGTTGGAACAATTGCACGAGAAATGGTAAGTTCTAATTTAAACTTTTAAATAAATAATTAGTTGATTCATATATATCGTTATAAATTTCAGTTTTTATTTATAGGAAAATGAATTGGGACGCACTCCCATTGAACCGGAGGTTTTCCAGAAGACTCGTGTCAGGAAGAAAGAAAATGAGTCGGATCCGAATGTGTGGGTGGAGGAAAGGGCCAAAAGAACTTTTGTAAGTTATTTAATATGAATAATATATAATTATAGTGAATATATTTATGATATGTATATATATTGATGTCAATTTTTATATTTAATATGCAGAATGACTTTCATCAGTACATCGCTGAGAATCTAGATAGTTCGGTCCAATTGACACCTGAACTTTCCACCCAGATTTGGAAAGAAAAAGTGGTAGGGGGGACACACAAGGGTAGATTTTATGGTCTAGGCTCTCGAAACGATGTAAGATGACTCCAGTCAGGCTTAGACGGTATTGGATCGTCACGTCAAGCCGAGGCACTTGATGGTGTTCAGATTGCTGCTATGTCGGATCAAATAGCTAAACATACAGCGGCACTAGCAGAGTCGGAGCAGAGAAGAGTAGATGAACAAGAAAGCATGAGTGAGACCGTTCAGCAAATCAAAGAACAAATGATGAACCTCGCTCGTCGACCTACTACTTCGGCTCCTGATGACACCGACGATGAGAGTGATGAGGATGATTATGTAGATCCCACTCCCTAGTTTAGATCTCTGGACATTTATGAACTTTTTGAAATTTTGAAACGAATTTTGAACGACTTTATAAGTCTTTAATTTGTGATTTAGATACTTTTGAATGTTATTTTAAGTTTGTTGTTTTATGTTTTGTTTAGATTGTTTATAATTGTGTGTGTTTGATTGGGTTGAATAGTGTAGAAATGAATTGAATTGCATTTGCAGGTGGGCAGCAGAAACTGCCAGTTTCGGCTATCAAAAATTTTGCAGGAAAAGCGACGGACAGCATGGTATTGTCCGTCGCTTTTCTGGTTTTTTTTTTTTTTAAATCCCAGAAAAGCGGCGTACAGAGTGGTTTTGTCCGTCGCTTTTCAGGAATTTTCAAAAATAAAATTTCCAGAAAAGCGACGGACTGCGTCGCCTTTTAGAAATAAAAAAAAAAAATTAAAATAAAGCGACGGAGTCCGTCGCTTTTGTTAAAAAAAATCAAAAAACGACGCAATCCGTCTCTTTTTGAAAAGCGTTGAGCTAAAAAGCGACGGAGGTGACTGCGTCGCTTTTCCATCGATTTTGACCAAAAAAACAACGCAGTCCGTCACTTTTGGCCGTCGTTTTTTGACAGTTTTTTAGTAGTGACTTTTGGTCGTGACAACTACATATTAAACTGCCAAAAATGGTTTATTATGTATCTAAGAACCACACAATATTAAAATTAGCTAATTATATTAATGTCTAAGTTTTAGTACCTTTTAAATAACTTAATTATTGAAAGTTTAGTTTCTTTAATTAGTGAGCTTACAACTATAATAATGACAAGAAGCTTCATATCAAGCTTAAATCTCCTTACCCTAAGATCTTTTTCTATAAGTAGAGCTAGTAGTGCTGATTGGATCGTCCCAAATAACGTATAAAGGCATGTTATTTTCATCACATATGGGAAAGGAGATCATTTGTTAGAAAAGAAATCAATTTCTACTTCTTGCATAACTGTTAAGCAAAACTTTTTTAAAATGTAGTCAACTACTCCTTAGTATTGAACTATTTATTATTATATTTGTTTGATATTTTTGCTCTTGAAACTGCATCTGCCTTTTATTTTATTTTTTATTTCTCCAAAAAAATAAAAAATTTAAAAGGTAGATACAGTTTTGAGAGCAAAATTATCAAACAAATATAATAATAAATAGTTTAATACTAAGGAGTAGTGGACTACATTTTAAAAAAGTTTCTGTTAATAATTATGCAAGAAGTAGTAATCAATTACTACTTCTTGCATAACTATTAACAGAACTTTTTAAAAATGTAGTGAACTACTCCTTAGTATTGAACTATTTATTATTATATTTATTTGATATTTTTTCTCTTGAAACTGCATCTACCTTTTAAATTTTATTACCTAAACAACTTATGCCCTTGCACTTGCAAGATAAATTATTTGACAAATCAAACAAAATTTCAGTTTCAAAAGTCTGAAATTAAATGGACATGTACGCAATCGATATCCACAGAGAACTACTTAAGAACTATGCAGTACAAAGAAAGTCTACAATAGGCAAAAATCCACCTAGTCTTGGTATCTGTTGATGACATTCTCATCAATGGTGATAATCTAGACAAATTGTAGAAACTAAGGAAGCTCTACACAAGGCATTCAAAATAAAAGATGTAGGTGAATTGAACTACTTCCTTGGCATTGAGTTTTCTACATCAGAAAAAGGCATAGTCTGAGTTCTTCAAAGCTGCAGCAACACCTATGGATACTACAATCAGAGAGTATGATGAGAATATCAAAGAAATAACAGATACTTTAAATTTTATAATGAAGATAATTTTTATAAACTGTACAATCAAAATTTTCAAACAAATGCATAGTAGAGTTATGCTCAGACATGCATGAAACTCCTCTCTGATTGTGTATTGTCGTTGATCGATTGAAACGATGTTGGCCTACATTTGATAGTCATCCGATACAATGCTTTGACTGTCCCTTCATTACTACAAAATGATATAAAAAAGGATATAATATGACCACTATAAAGAGGACCAAAATAGTGTCTCGTTAAAAAAACGACTTATTAATAATCTTTATCTTGAATTAGTAGTAAAATTAAAAAGTCTCGATTAAGACGTGAGACTTGCAAGTTATCGCATATTGATATTGGGAATGCTTATTTTTAAATATAAAAATATAAATCGACTTAAAATAAAATGTCACATAAGTAGAATAAAGAAAATATTAAAATTATACATTTATTCCATATATTCAACCCTTAAATAACAAATAGTACGTAAGAAAAATCTAAACTTGTCCAAAGGAAAGGGAATAATATTATACTTTTTTAATTAAGGAATAAAAAAAGGAATAGTATTACCTTTTGCCTGAGAAGATACTCCAAACAAGAAATAAACAGTATTAGGTTCTTATGGAGTCAAAATGAAAAGAACAAAAGAGAAGAAAATGATAAAGTTATCTAATGGTTTGGTTTGGGCTTTTATAAAGAATTAGAATATGAAAAGGCTCTACACAATATATCTTATGGAAACTCAAAAGACTAAACAAATAAATGTTGAAATATGAAAGGTTGATGTAATAAATTTAAAAGAGTTTGCAGTCAAATAGCTTACAATAGCTACTGCAAATAAAAATCTACTCCCGATTCAATGTAGCTGAAACTATTCAATTACAGAAGACATTTTTAATGGTAGAATGACCATTTAAATTTCACATTTGATTTTTGTATAGATGAATTTGGTCTAAAATGCAGTATAATTAATTGTTACTCCTTAAATTCTACCTATTTTGATTAGAGTTTAGGAAGAGATAATTCTTGTAATTAGTTAATAAAAAACTTATTACTAATGGTTTATGGGGGGATCCATTCGGGTTTTTATTAACTTGTGCACCAGTGTAACTTTTGGGTATATGGGGGACCAACTAGTTTAGTTAGTTGTACTTATTTCATTTCTATTCTTAGTACACTCGTGTGCATTCTTTTTTAGCTTCTCATTCCTTGACCTCTGTTGTTTTTAGATTCTATAATATCTTATTGTTTTTAATTTTCTTGCTCAGTCGGCCTATTGGTTTGGTACTCATGCTACACTCTACATCTATTTCGTGATGCAGGTCTGAGCACCATTTATCAAAGTTGAGATTCGAGTTTGTTGCAACTTTAGTTCAGAGGTGAGGGTGACCACATGGCGTTCTAGACTTACCTGTCTCTATCTGTATTTTGTTGTCTAGTCTTTTGCATTTTGAGACAAGCCTTGTATTTTGGGTACACTTTTGAGACTTGTACTCTTTGTTTCAGAATCTCCGTACTTATGACTGCAAGGTCCTTGGAGAAATTGTATTGTATATATATTTTTGTTTGCTTTCACATGTTCTTCTATTTATTTCTCTTGTTAAATTATCGCTTCCGCTTTGTTTCTACCCTTATACCAATTACTTGTTGTTTTGGGTTATAGATTGACTTACCTATTGGTGGGTCATCGTAGGTGTCATCATGACCCCGGGAAATCAGGTCGTGACAAATTTTAATCAAGTAATGGATTTTTAAAAAATAAGAGAGAATGAGGGTATGTGCAGTACTCTTAGGATTTATGAATTTTCAATTGAGAGAATATGAAGAGGCAAAAATGTAGGAGAAATTTATGGAATGAATACCAACTAATTGGGAGAAAATTTGGAGATTAATATCCTGTCTGTTTCAAAACTTTTTGTTTATGGAAAACATAATTGATTTATCAATGAGATAAAAAAATTATGAATTACATTTTTTTCCTTTTTTAATTGATTTATTAATTTGTTAGATTTTAATAAAAATCTACTATTATATATTGAAAACTAGAAAGTCATGTTAGCACTATTAATAACAACTCTTAAATGCATTATTTATTAAATATTTTCCGTTACTAAATAAAGGTGGACCAGTTGGTAAAACACCAACTAATTCTAATATGTTAGTAATTTAGAAACCAAAAAATTGATCCATTGGTAAAAGTTCCTAACGATTGAGTATTAGTTGACATGTTACCAACAAATAACAATTAGTTGGTAATTTACCAAAATATATCGAATTAGTTGGTAAAATTAGCTACAAAATCATTTTGTTGGCAAATACTTAATTAGTAATTCGTTGGTAATCCGTTAATAAACCATACTCTATTTTTTTTACCATATTTACCAATCGATATATATTCAGTTAGTAATATTACCAATGAAAGGTGTTTGTTGGTAATATTTTTGTTGATAATCCATTAGTAAAATGTTGCTAAATTAGGCGTCATTTTTCCCTCCATATTTACCAACTAAATTATTTAGTTAGTAAAAATTCATTTGGTATTTCGTTAGGAATTCGTTGCTATATTCTAAATAACAAATTAGTTGCCAATTTGTTGGTAATTTGTTACTAATATACTAACGGATTTGGGTTGTTGGTAAAATCTGTTGGCAATTCAGGGTTTTTTTTGTAGTTGACTAACTTTCAGTAGTAATAATAAGAAAGTTTACATCCACTATTCATAGGAACTTATACATTATCATACATTTTATAATTGTTTACTTAATTTTTTAATTTAATAATATTCACATTATTTTTCAAAATAGTGTAGAACATGGTTTGATATTCACGTGCAACGCACGCGCATCAAAACTAGTTAAATCAAATGTGTATATTAAAATTTATAACTATGTAGTATTATATATTTTGGCCTATAATTTTTAAAATTTAATGGTTCATATTAAGAACCTAAAAGTCAAACCGATCAAATTTATATTTAAGATGCATTTTTTCGTAATCGTGCACCCATTTTGCTAAAATCCTGAATACACTTTTGGTAAATGGAAAAAAGTAATGTCTAACTTGGTCATGTGTGCTAAGGTCCATTACCATGTATAGGAAGTGTATTGGGGTTTAGGGTCACAAGGGACCTCTAGCTACCACTAATTAAGTTGAGTTTATAACTTTCCTATTGACAAAGTATTCACATGAGTTCATGCAAGGTTCAACTTAAAAAGACCATACATATCATCATATAAAGAGTTAGGTGCCCCATAACCAATCACATTACAAGTTTACAAGTCTTCTATCCAACGCCACCAAGTTTGCATTAATGAAAGTTCGGAGTAGAAAGTTATGGTTGTTTTAGTAGAATATGTCCGGACTAGAAAATTCAATGAATTGCCGAGTAGTTTGGCATATCACTGAATTGGTCCCAAAACCTATAGAAACTGTTCATTTTGGTGATCTAAAGCCCCCATTTGGTGATCCACCGAATATTTTAGTGATTGGACCTCCAGTTCGCTGATTTTGCCAACAGGATTCATTAAAAAGTTGTTTTCGTTGATTTTCATGTCTTCTAACAATCAAGGAGGGATACTCTTGACCTTTTACCCTCAATTAACTTTCCTAAGTCTATCTTATAGCCTAATAACCTCTACATTCACGCCCAACACTCAAACAATAAAATTTATTATGTTCTAAGTTCTCTCAAGCAAGAAACTAGGGTTCTTCACCTTCATTTAGTTCAGGATTTTCATCAAGTGTATTTACTCTAGGTATGTGGGATTTCCTCAATGAGTATTCTTTCACACTTTGAGTTCCAAAGAAAATTAGTATTTCAGTTATGTGAATTTTATAGACCTAGGGTTCTTATGATTAACATTGATTTAAATGTATTTTAGTTTCTTTTGTTACCGGTCATTAAATTTTAGTACTTTTAATTAACTACATTTTCATGAACCTTCAGGAAAAGTAACGTTCATGCCTTTAGTCTTATGTCTTTTAAATTGCATGTTTCAGCCAAAATACAAGAATCTTCATGATATGTTTCACATTCAGCCTTGCATTCCACACATTTAAAAATGCTTTCAGATAAAGTGTGTATCACTCAAATCTCATATTTTCATTATTTATGAGCAATTCAGTTTACATGGATTATCAGTTTTGTAGACCATTATAGTGATTTCTAATGAAGTATATTCTCAACAATATTTTCAGATAATATATACGATTAGAATAATAGTATTTTCATGAGTCAGGATCTACGATTTTGGTCCAGCGTTATAGATTCCTTTCAAAATGCTCGTCAATAAATTTTAGTACTTTTAATTAACTACATTTTCATGAACCTTCAGGAAAAGTAACGTTCATGCCTTCAGTCTTATGTCTTTTAAATTGCATGTTTCAGCCAAAATACAAGAATCTTCATGATATGTTTCACATTCAGCCTTGCATTCCACACATTTAAAAATGCTTTCAGATAAAGTGTGTATCACTCAAATCTCATATTTTCATTATTTATGAGCAATTCAGTTTACATGGATTATCAGTTTTGTAGACCATTATAGTGATTTCTAATGAAGTATATTCTCAACAATATTTTCAGATAATATATACGATTAGAATAATAGTATTTTCATGAGTCAGGATCTACGATTTTGGTCCAGCGTTATAGATTCCTTTCAAAAT
>JAJOOH010006245.1:0-10664 GCA_029582605.1 Solanum gracilifrons
TGGTGGCTGGTGCGATTCGAGAACTTTTTTGAGGTGTTTTTTTTTTTTTGTCTTTTTCATGATTTTTATATTTTTCGGACGTTTATGGATTAAAAATTTTGATAATTTTGGGGCAATCACAAAAAAATGTGAACTTTTGATATTTTATTCGTATTAATACTTTAAGGTTTCTGGTGCGATTCGTGATTTTTTTGAGGTGTTTTTATGTCTTTTTCTTAATTTTTTATATTTTTCGGACGTTTAAGAATTAAATTTTTGATATTTTTCGGGCAGTCACTAAAAAATCTGAAGTTTTGATATTTTATTCGTATCGATAGAAACCTGTGCGATTCGGGAGTTTCTTGAGGTATTTTTAATGTCTCTTTCTTGATTTTTATATTTTTCGGACGTTTACAAATTAAAATTTTTGAATTTTTTTCGCGCAGTCACGAAAAAATGTGAAATTTTGATATTTTATTCGTAGAGATATTTTAAGATGTATGGTGTGATTTGGGAATTTTTTGAGTTGTTTTTATGTATTTTTCTTGTTTTTTATATATTTTGAACGTTTACAAGTTAAATTTTTTGAAATTTTGGGTAGTAACAAAAATGTAAAATTTTGATATTTTATTCGTATCGATATTCTAAGGTGACAGGTGCGATTTGAGAATATTTTGAGGTGTTTTATGTCTTTTCTTGATTTTTATATTTTTTGGTCGTTTACGAATTAGTATTTTTGATATTTTTTGGGCTTTCACGAAAAATGTAAAATTTTGATATTTTATTCGTATCGATATTCTAAGGTGATTGGTGCGATTCGGGAATTTTTGAGGTGTTTTTATGTCTTTTTTCTTGATTTTTATATTTTTCGGATGTTTACGAATGATAATTTTTGATATTTTTTGGACAGTCACGAAAAAATGTGAAAATTTGATATTCTTTTTGTATCGATATTCTAAGATGACTGGTGCGATTTGTGAATTTTTGAGGTTTTTTTTCTTGATTTTTATATTTTTCGTACGTTTACGAATTATAATTTTTGATTTTTTTTTGTCTGTCACGAAAAAATTCAAAATTTTGATATTTTATTCGTTTCAATATTCTAAGGTGACAGGTGCGATTCGAGAATTTTTTTGAGGTGTTTTTATGTCTTTTCCTTGATTTTTATATTTTTCGGAAGTTTAAGAATTAAAATTTTTGATATTTTTCGGGCATTCACGAAAAAATGTGAAATTTTGATATTTTTCGGGCGAAATGGTCTAACATACCATTGTACTTGTATGCGTTTGTATTCTAAACATTTCTACTTACTTCTTTGTCAACTGAACCCTTTAACTCAATAAAATTCAACATCTTAAACCCTTCTACCGTTGACCAAACTTATGTGGCAACTTAATTGTTGAGTTGACATTAGTGCGTGATTTCTTGCAAAAAAGGAGCGTGAAAATAAAAAGATTGGAATGGTCTGATAAAACCTTGTACTTGTATGAGTTTGTATTCTGAACCATTCTACATGATCGTTTGTCATTTGAACCCTTAAACTCAGTGAAACTAAGCATTTTAAACCCCTTTCGCTGTGTGAACTTCAAACACTTGACAAATATGACATATCATCATCCATCTCTCTCTCTCTCTCTCTCACACACACACACACACATATATATACATATATCTATATATATATGTTTTTTCTTTCTTTTTCACTTCATTCCTCCTTCATCCCTTCACTTCTCTCTATTTTTTTTACATTAGAGATACCACCTTAACCCTCCATTCTCACTAGTATCATTACATTCCTAAATAACTATCAATTATCATTCGATTTTTTTCACGAAATTTCTTTAATTCACTACTTTTAATCGTATTTCTTTTTACCAACATTCACATCCACCACTTGAACCACCATAAATCTCTTTTCCCCATCAATGTTAACAAATAGCCATTAAAAATATCATTAATATACTCTAATATTTGTACACAATTTTATATAACGCATTACACCTAATTTCACAAAGGCATTCAACAATCACTTTTCATCTTTCAAGACTGTTGAATCTTTATCATTTTATGGGTTATAAATTACTCCAAAAATAAAAGGAAAATACAGATCTACAAAAATAATATAATTTCATTTCTATTCCCGAGAGGAAGAAAATGTGTAAAAAAGAAGAGAGAAACAAGAATTGGAAAGCACCGGAAAGGGGAGAAAGAAGAGAAATGGGGGTTTGAGAGTAGAAAAAAATGGGGATGGGTGGGGTGGGAAAAGAAGAAAGAACAGAAAAAAGTAAATTTTCTTATTTTTGATCTTTTTATTCTATTTTTAAAAAGAAAAAAAAATATTTTTAGTCTAAAATTTGATCTTTCACGCTCCTTCAATGCGTGACATCACGCATTTGTGCAAACTCAATTAAGTTGCCACATAAACTTGGTCAACGGTCAAAAGGGATTAAAACATAGAGTTTTATTGAGTTTAAGGGTTCAGTTGACAAATAATCAAGTAAAAGGGTTCAGAATACAAACACATACAAGTCCATCGGACCATTTCGCCAAATAAAAATTTAAACTAAAAATAATTAAAAGGAAAAGGAAAATACAATAAAATGAACAAAATAAAAATAAAACTAAAAATTATTAACTTCACTTTTTCTTCTTTCCCCTACTCCTCCCTATTTCTTTCACCTTCCCTGATCTTCCCCCACCCAATTCCCCATTCCTTTCGTTCTCCCTTCCTCCACTCCTTTTCAGTTCTTTTTCTCTTTTTCCTGTTTCATTTTCACTTTCCCAAATTAGAACGAGATCGTGCAAAAGATAGAACAAAATGAGCAAAGGAAAATCGATAAAATTGGTGCAATGCCCAAATCCATGGAAGAAATATATCTAATGAGTATCTTGAACTCTTTTTGTTGTTAAAATTGTTAGCAATTTTAGTGCTCCATCTTTAAATCTGTTATTGTTCTTGATTTGTCTTTCTTTTCCATTTTCTAGGGTAAAGTGACAAAGATCCGGTAGTTTTGAAATGATAAAAGTAATTGTTGAATGTAAAGTAGATGAAGTAGGTTGGATAAAATTGTGTATAAATATTATAATATATTGAAATACTTTAATTGTGATTTATTGGCATCCATGGAGAAAAGGGTTTTACATGTGTTGGTTAAGTGATATGAAGAAGATGGAGTGAAAAAAGAAGAAAAAAATAATTTATTTTAAAAAATTAAATAATAAGTGACATGTCATATAAAATCTAATGTGGGTGGTGACATGTCATTTTTATTGTGCGTTTGAAGTTCACACAAGGCCAAAGGGGTTTAAAATGCTGAGTTTCATTGAGTTTAAGGGTTCAATTGGTAAATGGTTAAGTAAAAGGGTTCAAAATACAAACACATACAAGTACAAGGGACCATCAGACCATTTTGCCATTTATCTGTATCGATATTTTAAGGTGACTGGTGCGATTCGGAAATATTTTGAGGTGTTTTTATGTCTTTTTCTTGATTTTTATATTTTTCGGAAGTTTACGAATTAAAATTTTTGATATTTTTTGGGCAGTCACAAAAAAATGTAAAATTTTGATATTTTATTCGTATCGATATTCTAAGATGACTGGTGTGATTCGGGAATTTTTGAGGTATTTTTATGTCTTTTTCTTGATTTTTATACTTTTCGGAAGTTTACAAATTAAAATTTTTAGTACTTTTCGGGCAGTCACGAAAAATGAGAAATTTTGATATTTTATTCGTACCGATATTCTAAGGTGACAGGTGCGATTCGAGAATTTTTTGAGGTGTTTTTATGTCTTTTTCTTGATTTTTATATTTTTTCAGACGTTTACGAATTAAAATATTTGATATTTTTCAGGCATTCATGAAAAAATGTAAAATTTTGATATTTTATTCATATCGATATTCTAAGGTGACGATTCTGGAATTTTTGTAGGTGTTTTTATCTTTTTCTTGATTTTTATATTTTTCGGACGTTTACGAATTAAATCTTTTAATATTTATTGGGCAGTCACGAAAAAATGTAAAATTTTGATATTTTATTTGTATCGATATTCTAAGGTGACTAGTGCGATTCAGGAACTTTTTGAGGTGTTTTTATGTCTTTTTCTTAAATATTATATTTTTCAGACATTTTCGAATTAAAATTTTTTATTCTTTCCGGGCTGTCACGAAAAAATGTGAAATTTTGATATTTGATTCGTATCGATATTCTTAGGTGTCATGTGCGATTCGGGAATTTTATGAGTTGTTTTTATGTCTTTTTATTTATTTTTATATTTTTTGGACGTTTACGAATTAGAATTTTTGATATTATTTGGGCCATCACGAAAAAATGTAAAATTTGATATATTATTCATATCGATATTATAAGGTAACGGGTGTGATTCGGGAATTTTTGAGGTATTTTTATGTCTTTTTCTTGATTTTATATTTTTCGGAAGTTTCGAATTAAAATTTTAAAATTTTTTTGGACAGTCACGAAAAAATGTGAAATTTTGATATTTTATTCGTATCCATATTCTAAGGTGGCTAATGCGATTCGGGGATTTTTTGAGGTGTTTTATGTCTTTTTCTTGATTTTTATATTTTTCGAACGTTTACGAATTAAATTTTTTGATATATTTTGGGTAGTCATGAAAATGTGAATTAATATTTTTTTCGTATCGATATTCTAAAGTGACAAGTGCGATTCGAGAATTTTTTGAGGTGTTTTTATGTCTTTTTCTTGATTTTTATATTTTTCAGACGTTTAGCAATTAAAAATTTTGATATTTTTCAGGCAGTCACAAAAAATGTAAAATTTTGATATTTTATTCGTATCGATATTCTAAGGTGATATGTGGGATTCGGGAATTTTTTGAGGTGCTTTTATGTCCTTTTCTTGATCTTTATATTTTTTGAACGTTTACGAATTAAAATTTTGATATTTTTTGGGCAGTCATGAAAAAATGTGAAATTTTGATATTTTATTCGTATCGTTATTTTAAGGTGACAATGCGATTCGGGAATTTTTTGAGGTATTTTTATGCTTTTTTCTTGATTTTTCTATTTTTCGGACGTTGACGAATTAAAATTTATGATATTTTTCGGGCAGTCACGAAAAAATGTGAAATTTCGATATTTTATTCGTATCGATATTCTTAGGTGAAAGGTGTGATTCCGGAATTTTTGATGTATTTTTACGTCTTTTTCTTGAGTGTGAAATTTTAATATTTTATTCGTATCTATATTCTAAGGTGACTGGTGCGATTCGAGAATTTTTTGAGGTATTTTTATGTCTTATTCTTGATTTTTATATCTTTCGGATGTTTACGAATTAAAATTTTTGATATTTTTCGGGCAATCACGAAAAAATGTGAAATTTTGATATTTTATTCGTATCGGTATTCTAAGGTGACTGGTACGATTCGAGGATTTTTTGAGTTATTTTTATGTCTCTTTCTTGATTTCTATATTTTCGGACGTTTACGAATTAAATTTTTTGATATTTTATTCGTATCGATATTCTAAGGTGACAGGTGCAATTTGGAAATTTTTGAGGTGTTTTTATGTCGTTTTCTTGATTTTTATATTTTTTCCGACGTTTACGAATTAAAATTTTTGATATTTTTCGGGTGGTAACGAAAAAATTTGAAATTTTGATACTTTATTTGTATCGATATTCTAAGGTGACTCGTGCGATTCGGAAATTTTTTGTAACATCCCACAACTAGAAAGAACTAGAATTAGAAAGAGCTTAATCAATGAAGATGTGTTCACTAATCATAAGAGCCTTCAGTATGTGTTTAGTCAGAAAGAGCTTAATTTCAGACCGAGGAGGTGGTTAGAATTATTCAAGGATTATGACATGAGTATTCTTTATCACCCAGGTAAGGTTAATGTTGTTGTTGATGCCTTGAGTAGATTGTCTATGGGTAATACCCCCCATTTTGAGGAAGATAAGAAAGAGTTGGCGAAAGATGTGCATATACTTGCACGATTAGGAGTTCGACTAATGGATTCCACAGAAGGAGGAGTGGTGGTGGTGAATGGGGTTGAATCCTCATTAGTGTTAGAAGTTAAAGAGAAGCAAGACCAAGATCCCATTTTGCTTGAATTGGAGGCAAATGCTCATAAGCAAAAAGTAATGACTTTTGAACAAGGGGCAGATGGTGTATTGAGGTATCAAGGTAGGTTGTGTGTACCAAGGGTGGATGAACTTCAAGAAAGAATTATGGAGGAGGCTCATAGCTCCAGATATTCTATTCATCTGGGTTCCACAAAGATGTACTGTGACTTGAGAGAAGTCTATTGGTGGAGTAGTATGAAGAAGGGCATTACATAATTTGTTGCTAAGTGTTCGAATTGCCAGCAAGTTAAAGAAGAACACCAAAGGCCCGGTGGAATGGTTCAGAATATGGAGATTCCGAAATGGAAGTGGGAGATGATTAATATGGATTTCATCACAGGTTTGCCAAGGTCTCAAAGGCAACATGATTCTATTTGGGTGATTGTAGATCAAATGACTAAATCAACCCACTTTCTGCTGGTAAAGACTACCTATTCAGCAAAGGATTATGCAAGGTTATATATTCAAGAGGTAGTAAGACTTCATGGAGTCCCTGTTTCGATTATATTAGATAGAGGTGCACAATTTACTGCACAGTTTTGGAAGTCATTCCAGAAAGGCTTGGGTTCAAAAGTGAACTTGAGTATTGCCTTTCATCCTCAGACTGGTGGAAAAGAAGAACACACCATTCAGACACTAGAAGATATGCTGAGAGCTTGCGTGATTGATTTCAAAGGTAATTGGAATGATTACCTACCTCTCATCGAGTTCCCTTACAACAATAGTTACCACTCTAGCATCCAAATGACTCATTATGAAGCTCTTTATGAGAGAAGATGCAGATCTCCAATTGGATGGTTTGAAATTGGTGAAGCCGGGTTGATAGGACCAGACTTAGTTTATCAAGCTATAGCAAAAGTAAAGGTTATTCAAGAGAGGTTGAAAACAATGCAAAGTCGTCAGAAATCCTACACAGATGTTAGGAGAAGGGAGTTAGAGTTCGAAGTAGATTATTAGGTTTACTTGAAAGTTTTACCCATGAAGGGTGTTATGAGATTTGGTAAGAAGGGGAAGCTTAGTCCCCGGTATATTGGCCTTTACAGAATATCCAAAAGAGTTGGTAATGCAGCTTATGAATTGGAACTACCACAAGAATTAGCAGCGGTCCATCCGGTGTTTCACGTTTCCATATTGAAAAAGTGCATGGGTGATCCTTCACTTATCATACCAACTGAAGATATTGGTATCAAGGATAGCTTATCCTATGAGGAGATTCCGGTTCAGATTCTAGATCGTCAAGTCCACAAGTTGAGGACTAAGGAAGTAACATCAATCAAATTCCTTTGGAGGAACCAATTTGTTGAGGAAGCTACTTGGGAAGCTGAGGAATATATGATAAAGAGATATCCACATCTCTTTGAGCCCGGAGAAATTCCAGACCAAGGTATTAATTCTCTTCTTAGTACTCTTTAATTTATATACTTGATGTGTTAGATTTGCTTGTTAAGTGTTTGAGATGAACGTTAGATGTTACACTCTTAGCCTACTAAGAGTAATCTCATTCGAGGAAGAATGTTCCTAAGGGGGGGATATTGTAACATCCCACAACTAGAAAGAGCTAGAATTAGAAAAGGTCATTTTTGGAAAGAATGAAAAATTGACTAAGTTAAGTTAAGTGTGGGTTTTTGGTCAACTTCAAATGACCAGAACTCCTAGCTCAGGATGTGTTAGGTGTGTTTCTAGATACCGTAGGAAATATATTGGAATTATATTTCCAATGTCGCTAAGTTTGCACGATTCCGAGTTTGTTTGAATGAGATATGCCCATTTAAAGTTGGGTTGTTTGGATAAGGAAAGTCCAATCCGGATTTTGGAAGGGTATTTTGGTCTTTTCCATACCCAATTAAATAATTTCGTTTTGGGTAATTACTTAGAGGTCTAAACTGAAGTCGGTCAGTTTACGCTTTTGAAATTTGAGTTAGCGTTTTGAGAGAAGAGAAAAGAAGAGGACAAGGAGCAAAAATCATCAAGATCTTCAAGAATCGCTTGTGGATTTTGTCAAGGGGTGATCCCTATGAGGTATGTGAGACTTTCATAGTGTTGTCTTCGTTCACCCACGTGCCAAACATGTTTATTTCAGCAAGAATTCGTCCTAAAAAATGTTAAAAGTTTGATGTTCTTGATATGTGTCTTGAATTTGCTTTCGTTCTTGAGATTATTGCATCGAATTATAGAGTTGTTTTGAGTTAGGTTCTTGTGTACATTCAGTGGGTAGCTGAATCTAACGAGAATTTGAGAAAGATAGTCGAGTTTAGGCGAATTGGGGCTGGAAAACAAAGAAGGAAAAAGTCGGGTGAATCTAGGTACTAGGTCCGCGTCTGCCTCAAATTTTGGGAAAAGTCTCTTTGCGTCGTGGAGCGGTCACGGACCGTTCTGCCTCAAAATTTATTTCGCGACCAAATAATTAAATGCATCTCCGCGTCGTGGACTTGCTTCCAGGCAGTGATTTCTTGATCATTTCTCTTGTTTATATATCTAAAATTATTCCTAAACATCATGAGATCTTTCCTATCACAAATCACAATCCTTGAATCGATAAATTCAAATTCAAGGAAAGTTAAGAGTCAAGTCAAGTTGAGTTCAAAGAGTTTTCCAAAAGTCTTTTACAAACGTTTTAACTTTGTTTTAATACTTAAGCTTTGAGTTTAGTAAATAGTAAGAATAAAGTTCATTCTTCAAAGATTATACGAGAACTAAGTATTTCCCAGAGTTAAAATGTTTTCACATTTGAGCAAGAAAGGAAACACCGATTTCCAAGAGAACTTTTAAGCTAAGTTTTGAGTAATTATCTCAAACCAAAGAAAGAGTTTTTTTTTTACAAGTATATTTTGGGAGTAGTATTGAGCACCGATATGGGGACACATATTCATAATAACTCAAGTCTCCATAAACCATGTATCCATCATGGGTAGAAAGGATCATACTTTTTAGATGATTCCTTAGTGCTTTTTAGAATAGACTAGTGGATCCATTTAGTTAAGACGCTCTATATGACGGCAAAGTATAAGACAATTCTGGAAGCGTGGGTTACTGTTTTAACCAAATTCTGGAAGTGTTATTGCATTTCTTTAACAAATTGAATTGCTACCTCCTGTTTTAAATACTTTGTATAAACTGCACTTTATTGTTGTTTTTACTTTGCGTTTGAGTTGAGTTATTCATGAGTCGAGTAAATCCCAGGTAAGTGTTCCTTTCAGATTCCTTTCAAGTTTATGTTATGTTTAATATTCCCCTGCATACTTGTACATTCAATGTACTGATGTCAGTTGGCTTGCATCGTGTTATGATGTAGACACTGGTAACCAAGATCAACATCCAGCATCTCATTGATCCAGTTGAGCACTCAGAGTCAGTTGGTGATCATCATTGCTTTCCGGAGGACTCCTTTTACATTGCTTTTTTAGTATTTTTCAGTTGTTAGGATGATCGGGGGTCTTGTCCCGGCATCCCTCTTTGTTTTAGAGGCTTCATAGACATTTAGTAGTCGTCTTGTCTTTAGATTATTATTTCGTATGTTAAGACTTGAGTTACCAGTTTGGCTAAGTCGAATGTTTTATCCTTAAACATTCTAAGTTTATTTTGAGGCAATTGTTAAATTGCATTGAATCCTTGTATTAATACTCTAAGTCTTCAGCGCTGAGTAAGTAAGTGATGAGTCCACAATTTGGACTCATTTAGGGCTTTATTTTGATATATTTAGTGTCCTCAAATGTATATTTTGTCTCAATAACTGATGGAAATTCTTAAGTTTCAGGTATTTGAATCGAGAGACAAAGCATGGACGCTATCGAGCAAAAAGGAACAAGGTGGCTGAAAGAACGAAGAAATGAAGGCCTTAGGATCTCCTAATCCATTAGGTGAGTCGTCGAATAACCTTGATCTCGCCTAATGTTCCAGTGTGCTGAAGCCCTGAAGGAAAAAATGAAGTTGACGATGAAAGGGAGCAGTCGGCGCGTCGCCGAACAGTTCCGCAAAGTAGCACCTTATCGCCTAATGATTCAGAACGCGAAGATGCTGAAGGCAAAAGAAGGAAGGCAATGAACCAGACCAAAGGGCGGATCGCCAAGTGTATCGTCGATCCCGACTAACTGCGCCGAGTGATCCTTCGTAGAGCAAATTTTTGAAAACTATAAATACCCATTTAAATCTATAGCCTAGTATCAAATTATTATTGAATTTTAGAGTATTTTGAGCTGAGACTTAGAATTATTTCAGTTTAAGTTCTTAGAGTTTTTGGGAGACATTGTTCTTGAGCTTTGAAGGTTTTCAACTCAGAGAAATTGGAAGTGGGATTCAAAGAATCTTCATCTTAGACATATGTAAAAACATTTTCTATCGTACCCATTTGATGGAAACACTTATCGGTATCAATTTCTATCTCTTTACCATGTCTAGCAAAAACCCCAATTTTTGGGGTGTGATTTTGTGAATATGGGTTAAATTTACTGCTGGGTATTGCTTATTGATAGTCTATTTGCTGTTTAAATGTGATTTCGTTTAGTAGTGGTGTTTGAATTTAATGGGATTGTAGTTGCAAATACAATTTCATCTTCGTGTTTTTGGCTTGCTCGAGAGAG
>JAJOOH010006247.1:0-12989 GCA_029582605.1 Solanum gracilifrons
GATGTAGAAGCTTGAGCTTAAAAAAAAAAAAAAACTAAATTTGAAATATCAAAATCTGAAATTTTGCAAGTTATGCTTAAGTTATGAGTTTTTGGTCAACTTAAAACAACCATAACTCCTAGTACAGGATTAATTAGGTGTTCTACAATATATCTAATGAAAGGACATTCAATTATCTTTCCAAATCCACCGAGTTTGCTAAATTTCAAGTTCGTATGAGGGAGATATGCCCGTTTGAAGTTGGGCTGTCCAATTAAGGAAACTTACCCGAAAATATGAGGGGTATTTTGATCTTTTCATTACAAAATCGGATTTAAGCATTTTTAATAAGGTTTTAGGATTCTAAACTTATTAGAATTAGTTTCATTCATCCCCAAAAGAGTTTAGGGTTTTATAGAGAACATTCAAGAGGGAAAAAAGTTCAAACTATCAAGCGTTAATTCAAGAAATTCAAGATTTTGCCAACAACCTAGTTCTTTGAGGTACGTAAGCTTCAATAGTTTTGGATTATTTCACCCACACGTCAATCATGATTTATTCAGTGTAATTTCCTTCTTGAAATTTAAGGATTTAAGTTCTTGATGAGTTCTTGATAAGTGTTCTTGAAGTTTCTCTATCGATTAAGTTTTGATATAAGAATCTACTTGGGTCAACTTGAAATGACCATATCTTTTAGAATATAAAGAGTTATGTGAGGCTTAACCTATCCAATTAAAGGTAATTGAATGTACTTTCTAAACCCACTAATTTCGCATCGATCCAATTTTTTAGTAAACAATTATGACTATTTTAGTAACCTATACAGTGTTGTTACGAATTAGCCGATGGGAAAACATTAAAAAGAGTTGTTTTTTGTTTTTTTACATTCAAGAAAACCCTAAACAAATTTCTTGACAAATAAAAGGCTCAAAACAAACATATTTTAATCTTTTCATCCATCATTCTCTTTATCTCAAACCCCAAGACCAAACTCTAAGAAAGAATCAAAGTAGAAACTCCATTCAAGATTCTTTCAATCTTTTTCAAGATTCTTCCAATCATTTTTCAAGATTCTTCTTCAAGATTTCAAAAAACTAATTCAAGAATCTCAAGAATGGTTTTCTTGATCGTTTACCTTCATACTAGGGTTTCAAGGCTTCTAATCAAGTTCTTCTCCAAGATTATTCAAGATTCTTCAAGAACCATGTTCTTCCAAGTATGTAAGGCTATTATAGTGTTGAACTAGTTCGTCCTCACGCTCTAAATACACTTTCAGATCAATAAAAGAGTAATCTAGGATACTTTCCCTAGATTTGATTATTCTTGAGATAAGTTTATTTTGAGTTCTTGAGTTCGTATTTCTTTTAAAAGTTCTATTCTTAATTATCGAATTGCTATATTGTTATCGAGATCCTTCATATCATGAACCATAACTCTTGAATTCATAATTCAAATTCAAGAAAGAGTTAACAGTAGAGTTAAAGAGAGTCTTTGAGTTCGATGGTGAATCCTTTGAGATTAACTATCGATTTGAGCTATGTTTTGAGGAAGTAAGTATGAGGATGAAAGGAGTCATATACATGAGTTCCATATTGTTGTGTAGACCCTCGAGTCGAGTTGTTTCATGCTCATAATTCTGCATGAACCCTATGAGTTGAACATTCTTGAGATGAGTAGTATCCTGAAGTCCATGAGTTGAGGTGTTCATCCCCATAATTCCGCATGAACCCCTGAGTTGAGTATTCTTGAAATAAGTAGTATCATTGAAGTTTTGACTATTGAGTTCTATGTATGATTATTGAAAATCTTAAATTGAGTCATTCACGTCCATAATTCGGCATGAACAATATTATAAGAAGTCATTTTACAAATTATTTTAAAACTTGTTTTAAAGACTTGAGCACTGAGTTGAGAAAGAGTAGAGTTGAGTTCATTTTCTTTAAAATTATATATGGGAACTAAGTGTTCCCGATAGTAAATGTTTTTACATTTAAGATGAGAGGAAATTGAGAATTCCAAAATATTTTTGAGCAGTTTAAGTACCATCTTTTTAAAGAAAAATATGAGTTTTGAGAAAGAGTTTCTAGAACATGATTAGTATGACAATCGAGTATGTCATCAATGTTTAAGTAGTATGGTATCTATATATACCATCAATGTTTATGCAGTATGACTTCCAGCGTCATCAATGATCATATTAAAATATGATTTTGATATTTTTTTAGAAATAGTTTTCAAGAGCAATTACCTCTTTTAAGAGGGTACTTTGAGCAATTATCTCAAACCAGAGAAAGAGTTATGTTTTTAAACATATGAGCTGAGTATATTTTGGGAGTAGTATTGAGCATTGATATGGGGATGCAAGTTCATAATAACTCAAGTGTCCATAAACCATATAGCCAACATGGGTAGAAAGGAAAGGGTTATACTTTTTAGATGATCCCTTAATGCTTTTTAGCATAGACTAGTGGATCCACTTAGTTAAGGTGTTTTATATGACGACAAAGTATAGGACAGTTCTGGCAGCGTGGGCAATACGTTGTAGCATCACTTAGGCTCATAGTGGTGGTTGTCTGTTAGAGAAACTACCACAGTATTATATTGCTTTATTATATGAGTAAACTGAGTTGCTTTCTATTGTTTTTAAATCTTTAAATATATTGCATGTCTATTGTTGCTTTATATTGAGTTGAGTATCATGAGTTGAGTATTTCGAGTTGAGTAGTTTTGAGTATCCTTGAGTATTCCTTGAGTTGAGTAAGTTTGAGTAGAGGTAAGTCTATTTCCTTTTTATCAAGTTCAAGCTTATGTTATGCTTTAGAATTCCCCTTACATGCTCGTACATTCCACGTACTGAGCCATTTGGCCTGCATCTTTTCATGATGCAAATACATGTATTCAGGGTCATCAACAGGAGCTTCGTTTATACTACATGGAGTTCGAGTTAACTATATTGAGCCTCCTTGCTTCCGAAGGATTTCATTTACTTTTCAGTTGCTAGGATGTCGTGGATCTTGTCTCAACTTCCATCTTTGTCAGTTAGAGGCTTCATAGATAGACCGTAGTGTTTTAGAAGTTTGTTCATTTATTTTGTTAAATGCTTAAAGACTTAAGTTACCCATTTTGGGGCGAGTTGAATATATTATATTAATCAGATTTTTATTTTAAGTTAAAGCTTTATATTTGAGTTTCACGAATTTAATTTAGTTTTTAAGCTTTTGCATGCTTAAGTTAGCCTTCCGCTTGTAGTCAGCCAAGATGAGAGTTTGCTTGGGGACCAGCAATGGTTCTTGAGTGTCGGCAACGTCCTTGGTGTAGGCTCAGTTCGTGACAAACATGGTATCAGAGCAGAGAGTTCAACAGTCCTAGGGTGTCTATGAAGCCGTGTCAGTAGGGTATTGTTTATGGTTGTGGGGTCCCCACTTCTATAAACGAGGGACTACAGAAATTTAAGAAAAGTTTCCCTTCTTTCATACTCTTAATCGTGCAATAGAGCTAAGTGATAGAGATTTATTTATACTCATGTGTTTCTCAAATTCATTCGACTACCCCTCATACTCTGGTTGAACAAAAAAGTCAGCCATTTGTCGATGAGTTATTCGTAGAAAAAATCTTAAGGAAGTCATGAGACTCCAAAAGGGCTTGAGAGAAGCCCATAAGTTATTAAGTGTTCAGTTTCAGAGAAATGCACCCATAAATATATGAATCGTGTGTTTGAGCTAAGAGCAATTTGTACTCTTTTCCTTAAGCCTTGTTTCAGCTGAGATCCTTTTGAAGAAGTATATTTAGAGCTTCAGTAAGATTTTCACCTGAAAAGTTAGCATGAGTTACGAGATAAGAGCAGTGAAGTGTGGCGAAGTCACAAGAGTAGCAAAAGCATTAAGAGGTGTACCGAGAGGGTATGTAATCAGAAGAGGTTAAGAGAAACACCTTAGAAAGAGGTCTTAGTTCCTGCTTATTGAGAGTTCGGTAGTCATAAGATAAACTTCTCCCAAGTGTTAGATTAAAAGAGGATGTAGACCTGTTAGAGATGATGGAATAGATCAATAGCTTTCAAGTGTCAGGTTTAGACCTAAGGGGGAGATGAAAGGAGGAGAAATCAAGTCAAGTGTTTGAGAGTAAGACAGTAATGTGTTCCAAAGATTATGGGAAATGTCTTTTCGGAGGGACTTTTAGTAATTTAGTGATGTTAGAAAGAGGAGGTTGATGTTCTTATCGTGATAGTGATGGTGTGATAATTCCATCTAAGGGCATAAATTAGGAGCAACAGGAGGATGACTTTTTACGATGAAAAATAGTTAAATGAGAGCCCTTAGTTGGTTCCGAAAGAGTTGGTTAGTAGGAGTCCATGGAGTTGTAAGAGTACCAAGCTTGAATGTGGTGTAGTTAAACTTTAGGTGGTTCTTGATATGAGCCTAATGTGGTGGTAAAAAGTAATAGACTTGGAATGAGATTCCCTATAGAGAGGTATAGAACCTGAAATTAAAGATTTGGGTTAAGATTAAATATAGTAAGAGCATACCATTAGACTCAGACCTTGTAATAGTAACCTCATTTCATACCCAGTCCACTCATCATTCGAGGACGAATGATCCCAAGTGGGAGATAATGTTAAACCTCAAATTTTATTTGAGTAAAGACTCGAACCATTCATCATTGTGAGTAGGATTTTACCGAGGAATTTAAAATTTCTTTAGTGTTAAGGTCACCTGATATAGCACCTTGAGTTCCAAAAAAAAGAACCAAATTGGAAATAGCAAAATCTGAAATTTTGCAAGTTATGCTTACGTTATGAGTTTTGGGTCAACTCAAAATAATCATAACTCTTCGTATAGGATGAATTAGGTGGGATACAAGATATCTAATAAAAGGTCTTTAAATTATATTTTTAACGCCACCTAGTTTACTAAATTTTTAACGCCACATAGTTTACTAAAAATGGTAGTAAGATCCACAAAACAGAGAAGCGGTTCTAGTTCTTGGAGTTCAGAATCCTCATATAACATGGGTTACTTGCAATATGGTGCAAAATTACCTCAGGAAAAGGCTAAAGAAGAGTTTTTGGCTAACCCCATAAGAGGCTATTTCACTGAAGATGACACAACTCTTGATAATTCTTCAATGGGGAGAAGCAGGAAATGAAATCGCCATTCAAAAAGAGAGCAACATGCTAAAGATGAACCATTTTTATTAGAGGATAATCAAGATTCTTCTGTTTCAAGTAAGAAGAGAAATACGCGGGGTAGGAGGAAAAGAGTAGGAAAAAGTAGAAAAAGGAATATAAATGGCCAAAAATAAAGTAGAGCTACAATACTTTCATGGCTTATAGATTGTGATGTAATTAAAGAAATGCAGAAGTTGTTGTCATAGAAAAGGAGACAACAAAGAAAATGGGGAAAATTAAGAAGGAAGGCGTACTATGTTCTTATTGCTGTTCTATTTTTACAATAGGAGACTTCTATAAGCATACTGGAGGAACAACTAGCAAACATTATGAGTACATTCTCATTGCTGAAACATGTTCTTCACTCTTGTCTTCCATGGTTAAAGATTATTTCACTAGATGTAGGGTCTGATGCTCCTACCTCCCATACTCATAGATAGTCAATTCCATTGACTTCGAAGATTAGTGAGTCCTCATGTTCTAAGGCACATGTATGCACTTAGTACATGGAATGTAGTAATTATGGGGCAATATGCATAAACATAGACATGATATCATGAATGGCTTAAAACATGTAGGCATGATCATTATTTTAACATTTAAAGACTTAAAGAAGAAACGACATGAGAATCAAGAAATATGGTCAAATACATTAGCATAGGGGACAGAAGAAAACTTTGATGAAACGTAGTAATTTTTTTGGGATATTAGCTTTGACCGAAAATAAGACCATGAGAACTATATTATGGAATTTGGTATATCCCTCATATTGAAAGAAGGGGAATATACTTGCCAGGGTAGAATCCGTACATATCATCATTTGCTAAAGTGGATCCGCTAGCTAGGCAATTTAAGACAACCCTATGAGGGCACGTAGTTTGGGACTAGATGTTGATACTAGAAACTACCCTATTTGAGCCTCTACTTCAAACCCCTCACGGTGCTAAGTCTAAATTCCAACGAAATAGATAAGGTCAAATATCAATATAACATAGCAAAGGCAATGATCAATACCAATCAACATACTTTTAATATCAAAACATACAATAGCTCCTTAAACATAATTCAACATGGATGAAAAATGATAAGGCACGTATCTTCTGTACTTATTCAAGGAGGAAGAAACGAAGAAAGATAGGAAAAGATAATGATTTGCATCTTCTCAAATTCCTGGAGGTTTCACCCATGGAGTAATAAGCTGTTTCTTACCATTATTAGGAGTTATTTGGCAATTTTTTATGGTTACTAGAAGTTATCTATCCTTATCCTAAATAGTTATAAAGTAGTTATAAGTTATCCATTATATAATAGGAGATCTAGTAAACAAGTAGACAAATGGTAATATATCTTTTAAATGCAGAAAAGGTTGTTCTAAGAGATATGTGATACTTGTTTCTCTTTGTAATTTATACCTTGTGTCGCTCTTTGTATTTTCTATTGCTTTTATCCAGTAAGAACCTCAGTTTCTATCATTGGTATCAGACCAGTAAGATTTGCCATGGTTAACACAGAAACCAACACTTCCCACAATGACCCTATCATATTGACTCTTAATCATACTGGCCAATAATAACCACTATACCAACGAAATTGGGAGCCATCGACGCTTTGGCTGCTGATGTGGCGGCATTAAAAGCACAAAACATGCAAAATCAGCATGGAAAACCCAAAGTTTTATTGGAAGAGGGTGAGGTTGATAGTACTTGGAGGCATCAAGAAACTTGTCGACGGTCGCACACAAAGATGGAATTTCCTAAATATGAAGAAAGAGACCCTCAAGTTTGGATTTTGAAAGAAGAGAAGTATTTTCAAAATCATCAAACACCTAATGATTGCAAGGTTGATGTGGCTTCAATGTATTTGGAAGGAGATGCATTGGATCTTTTTGCTTGGATAAATAGTGAAGGAACAATTTATTACTGGGATGAGTTGGTGAAAGTTATGTAGGAAAATTATGGACCCGCTGAGTTTCAAAATCCAGATGAACATTTGTGTAGTATGCAACAGACTGGATTAGTGTTTGAGTATAGGCAGGAATTTACAAAACGGGCAGCCCGTGTGCAAACTTGGCCAGAACATTGTTTGCTTGGAGTTTTCCTTAGCGGACTCAAAGAAGACCTTCGTGTGGATGTTAAGATTCAAAAGCCTCGATCTGTGTATAAGGCGATGAGTTTAGCCTTAGAATATGAAGGAAAACAAGTGCTTGGCCTTCTGTATCAAGACGTTCATCAATTGGCACTTCCTCTCCAACGGCTAGAGAATCCTTTAATTTTCAATCATCCCGCCAAACAGTTACACGCCCTTTTCAACAGTCATCTCTTCCAAACACTCGCTCACTGAATTCTGAACAACAAATTCGACGAGAAAAAGGCTTATACTATCGTAGTGGAGACAAGTTTACCCCTGGTCATCGCTGCAAACCTGGGACTTTTGCACATTTGGAGTTAATGCAAGAGGAAAACCATGTGCAAAGAGTTGACGCTAATCAGAATGAAGACATACCCCCTACTGATTTGGAGAAAATCTCTTTTCATGCAATTTTGGGCAAAGAATTTGCTTCAACTTTGAAACTTCAAGGCACTCTTTGCGGGCATAAAGTGTTGATGTTGGTAGATAGTGGTTCGACGCATAATTTTGTAGAAGAAGATATTGTCACGAAACTTGGGTTGGAAGTCCAATATATCCCTACATTTGGTGTCCAGATAGGCAATGGTGAAATTATCAAATGCAGCAAAGTTTGTCATGACCTGTCAGTAGAGATTTCTAATTTGGTCATAAAGCACAATTTCTTCCCTTTTTCCTTTAGTGGCGCAGACATGTTGTTGGGTATACAAGGGCTAGCATCCCTGAACACAATACAAGCCAATTGGAACGAGATGTTCCTAATCTTCCAATTGAATGAGAACTTATAAACTACAAGGTGTTCTTCAGAAAACACTTACACCAACATCTTTCCAATCAGCCCTTGAAGTATAGATGTTGCCTAGAGATGTAATGTTAAACCTTATGAAGGAAGATTATATACACATAGACCTCTCTTCTAATGTTGGTGATGCTTCTATTTTACGTCTTCAAACATATGACCAAAAATCACTTTATCTGTACAGTATCCAAATTTTCGCCTTGAGGACAAGTTGTCTTTCCAGGAGCCGTGTATTGATAAGGAACGTATCTTCCATACTAATTCAAGGAGGAAGAAATGAAGAAAGATAGGAGAAGATAATGATTTGCATCTTCTCAAATTCCTGGAGGTTTCACCTATGTAGCAATGAGTAGTTTCTTACCATTATTAGTAGTTATTTGGTAGCTTTTTATGGTTACTAGAAGTTATCTATCGTTATCCTAAATAGTTATAAAGTAGTTATAAGTTATCTATTATATAATAGGAGATCTAGTAAATAAGTAGACATATGGTAATATATCTTTTAAATGCAAAAAAGGTTGTTCTAAAAGATATGAGATACTTGTTTCTCTTTGTATTTTTTAGCTACCGATAATGCACGTCTCTTTCATACTTATTGAAGGAGGAAGAAACGAAGAAAGATAGGAGAAGATAATTATATGCATTCTCTCAAATTCCTGGAGGTTTCACCCCTGGAGCAATGAGCAGTTTCTTACCGTTATTAGGAGTTATTTGGCAGTTTTTTTATGGTTACTAGAAGTTATCTATCCTTTTCCTAAATAGTTATGAAGTAGTTATAAATTATCAATTATATAATAGGAGATCTAGTAAATAAGTAGACAAACGGTAATATATCTTTTAAATGCAGAAAAGGTTGTTCTAAGAGATACGAGATACTTGTTTCTGTTTGTATTTTTTACCTTGCGTCTCTCTTTCTATTTTCAGTTGCTTTTATCCAGTAAAAACCTCGATTTCTATCAGAAAACCTTTCACCAATGTGAGTCCATATATGAGTAATACTTTTAACAATCACGATCATCATAGTAAGCGAGAAACCCTTTCACAATAGCATTCCCTCTTAGAGCATCCGTAAATCATTTATAATCATTTCATAAAAATATGCATATCTTCAAAATTCATAGTTCGTTCATCATAGGTTCATAGTTAAAAAACATGATTTAGGCATGGGTCAATGTAATTTCAACAAAATATTATGTTCTAAAATTAAATCATGCATTAGAAGAATTAATCAACAATAATCAATCATAATCAGATGAAACTCACAAATATTGAATTGAAACCCTAACTCAAACAATTGAATTTTAGATTTAGAAATTGGAACCTTTGGGGACCCCATGGAAGAATGGATTTCATGTCTGAATACCCACATACCTTTCTATACGAAGCCCAAGAAAGATGGAGAATTGGAGACTTGAATGGAACCCTAACTCTTCTTGTTCTTCTTCTTCTTTAGGTAGAGGGAATTTGGGGAGGATGAATTTGGCTAGGTTTAGGGAAATTAGAAGAATGGGGTTGAAATGGGTAGTTTTAGGTCCTAAAAACCTTATATATGGCTTAGAGTAGAAGATAAAATTACATGGTTTCGATTTAAGACAATTAGGGAAAATAACCAAAAGCCCTTGAAAAATAATTGTTGAACCCTCTCTACAGTTTGGACCTATTAATTATATATACTATTTTATAGGGGAAAAGTTGGATGAAATTGCATGATTTAGTATTAAAAACATTGTATAGAAACTAGCTAGGAGAAGCATTAACTTTTCACTGAAAAAAGATTTATTGAACTGTCATCGATACACTATTATGTATTTTAATTTGATATAATTATATATCAAGTTAAATCATCATCATCCTCAACTTTCTCCTATTTTCATCTCTTCCATATACTACAAGGTCATCCGATAGTAGGCTTATTTTTCATATTGGTGCTTGTGTGTGTGTGTGTATATATAATTAAAGGTCGACAGTTCAAAAGTATATCATTAAATTTACAATTTTAAATTCGATTTCAGTTTTGTTGATTTTTATTTTTATTTTTGTTATACATAATCAAGGTTATTGCATTTTTGTTGCAATGCTAGAAGCTAAAACTTCAAAAAAAAAAGACAGAACCATACATGCGTCTCTCCCATCCGAAACCCCCAACATGAGTATTCCCAGAGAAGTATGCCAAAATTCCTGATAACAACTTCATTCTAGAAACTGCCAAAAAAGTGTCTGATATTCTCACGGAAAATACTTCACCACGAACTCTTCTAGGAAATTGTCATACCTTGGGGCGTGTCATTAAGGATAGATCACCTAGCATTGATATATCCCCCATGATTCAACAGGTTATTCTAGTATAAAACTTGGAACCAGAAACTAACAAAGACACTCGGGAAAAAATCCCAACATACTTCAATATAAAGAATATAAAGTGGGAATTTCTCTTAATATCTTCTTGATGAACCAACATTTCAATATTCTGATAGATGTTTTGATAATGACAAACGTGAACCAGCTTCACAAGTTTGTTCAAGCATTGAGTTGAAAATAGTGGGAAGACATAAATCCTTAAAGACACCTAAATAAGGAAAAGAAAGTGCAGAAGAATCCTTATAGGGAAAGGAAAACTTTTTAAAGAAAAACTAATCACTTTCATTGTCGGATTCAACTAGTGTTTAGTCTTCCCTTAAAAAAAGATATATTGACAAAGAGAAAGATATTTTTTGTAATCTAGAAATTGAGATAACTTTGTGGAATGAACAAGTGTGGCGCTAAAGTGAAAGATGAGAGAAGAAAGAAGAACTAGAGTTAGGTTTTCTTTCTAAAGCTTAGTTTGCATTGTTTCATCATAGAATCAGTTTTTAGGAATGATTGTTCTAAGTGTGAAAAAGAATTTGTGAGGTTTGTAAAATGAAGTGGGTTTGAATTCTTGGAAAGAAGAGTGCACAACTATCGTTAGTTAGTGTAAGTAACAAAAAGTGGGTTTTGCTTCTTGTAGAGTAGTGTATAGGATTATAGTTAATCGTGGAATAGTTTGAGTTATCTTTTGAGGTGAGGTGCTACAACTAGTCCCTTTGATTATTTAGTTGTAATCTAAAGTTTCTTTTCGATTGTAGTGAAGTTGTGGTGTGATTTTTATTCCGTTGAGCAAGGAGTATTTCAAGGATAAACTTGTTATTCTATTTATTGCATTTATTCTCTGCAATGTTTAAACAAGAACCTGGCCAGGTTCTTGTTTAGGTGGTTAAGGTTTCTTGAATTTGTATAGAACAAGTTTTTTCAACAAAAAAAAGTCAACACCTTGAAGAGGATCAAAGTCTGCACCACCAACTGCTCAAGAAGGAGCATCTCAAACAAGGACCCCACTATTCAATGGAAAATACAATGGATGGTGGTAAAATAAAATGATTGATCATCTAGTAGAAGAAAATCTCGATCTACGGGGAGTTATTCTAGATGGTCCCACCATAACAATGAAAAACAGTATAGATGGAATTACTGAGGTTCCTAAGTTGGAAAGGAATAGGATGTTGTTGATAAACTAGTTATTAAGAACAATGTGAAGGCCAAGAAGATCCTAATATGTGGAATAGGTTTTGATGAGTACAACTAAATCTCTTCATATCAAAATGAAAAAGTAATATGGGAAACGTTACAGACAACCCACGAGGGAAATACACAAGTCAAGAAATAAAAATTGTTAACTTGAAAAGACAAAATGAGTTGTTGTGAATGATAGATGGTGAAACAATTCAAGACGTGCATACAAAGCTCACTACTATCATCAATGAAATCGACCCATTAGGAGAAGTGATTAGAAATGGAAAGGCAGTTAGAAAACTTTTGAGTGTTCTTCCTTAATCTTGAGGAAGCAAAGTGGAAGAAATTACTGAAGCACGCCATCTTGATACTCTAACCATGGATGAACATATAGGAAATCTCAATGACTTATGAACTCAAGAAGAATCAACAAAACTAAATTAGAGAAAAGAGAAATGAGAAGAACCTACTTTTTAAGGAAACAACAGTAGATGACTTCGAGGAAGAGAACATTTCCTTATGACCAAATGCAAACCCTTTCCTAAGTGGGCCATGAGAAATTTGATTTATCCTTTCACGAACAAACAAGGACCCGAGTGGATCTAGGTACCCAAACCTAATCTTTGATTGATTTTGCAGGAACCATTTGGAGAAAAGCTGTAGAAATGATAACTGAAAAGTGCATGCTCCTGAGACATAACATGCAACAAAAATAACTACCTCTCAGTGAGTGATTTCCAAGGCGGAAGTGTAGCCTCTGGAAACGGAAAGAATAGAGAAATAAAAAGAATTGGAAGAGTAGGGCCTACTCACTCTCAAGAAATAAACAATGTGTACTATGTTGACAGTCTGCAATGCATGGACTCTATTCCTGTCCTCAAAAGATGAAACATTACACATGTTGGAACTATTTGTTAGAAATTGTTGCAAAAGAAATTAAAATGTGTACTATCTAGCATCGACTTAGATCATCCAATAGAATTCGAAAACTAATTTTTTTGAAATTTTGCGCCAAAAATGGTGTAGATCATAACTTTTCTGCGCCAAGAACAACACAAAAAATGGCATGATTGAGTGTAAGGACATAACTTTGGAAGAGTTTGTGCTAACCATGTTGATCACTAGCAATCTCCAAAAGTTCTATTGAGTAGAGTCTGTAAATACCGCCTGCTACCTAGTAAACATATGTATGACTCGATCAATAATAAAGAAAACACACTATGAACTACTGAATGGTAGAAAACTAAACCTGGCACATCTTAGGGCTTTTGGATGTTTTTGTTATGTACACAACAACGGAAAGGATGCACTAGGAAAGTTTGATGCTAAAAGCGATGAGGGAATATTTCTTTGATATTCATCACACAATAAATTTTATATAGTCCATAAGAAAAG
>JAJOOH010006250.1:0-12242 GCA_029582605.1 Solanum gracilifrons
GGACTAATTTAAGCTCTATAAAGAGTACAATGCTATTATTCATGTCAAATTACAGTATTAACTGTTCTAAGTATATCAACGGTAGAAAGACGGTCCAAAGTATGTAAAAGGAAAGAAGCAAAAAAACTATTAAATACTCTTTTCTTACCTGCCTCTCCACGACCCCAGCTCCCCAAACATTTGGAGTGAGAGGATGTTTTCTCACTGGTTTCGTCTTCTCTTCTCCCCTGGGAATTGGAACATCATGTGAACGGGGAAATTAGGAGAACAAACAACTAGCCAAGAAAGGAAGTTAGTCGGCTTCTGAACCAGATTCATCAGAGCCTGAACTGTTGCCCTTGTTATGGGCAGAGCCGTTGGCAACAGCTCCTTTACTCTTTGTTTCCTTTGTATCTTCTTCATCTTCGCTGTATTCACTTTCATAATCATCGAAATCTTCTTCTTCTTCTTCCTCGTCCTCCTCAATTCCATCCTCCATGGCAGGAGTCTCATCTGCTGCGAAACCACCTCTCGTTCCAGCTCTGCTACGTTTCATAACCTTTAACTTTATATTCGACTTTGCATCACAACCAATCCAAGAGTCACATAAGCAGAAAGAGCTCAAGTTGTAGTTCCCTTCAGCTGGAGCTTGGAACTTCCCCATTACCAGTCTTGAACCATTTTTCACTTTCTCAATTGCTTCTTTAACGGCAACATTTATTTCCCTTGCACTTGCACCAGACCCTTCCTTTGACTCTTGAATCGTTTTCGATACAGCAATTATTGATGTAGCTTCATCCATGAAACTAACCTTCTGGGAGAGCCACACATCATTTGAAAAGGAGTCCGCAAGCATCAGCCAGAAATTCTCCTCTTTGTCAAAAGGAAAATACGGACAATGTGGAAGGGCGCGTATCAAGCCACTACCACGGTTAAGAGTGACCCAAGCATGCATGGTAACAATGTCACCCTCTTGAATTCCCTCCTCACCTTCAGTCTCACATGTGATATCAATTGTCACTGAAGGCATCATTTCAAGAACCATCTCCACATCGTGGGACTCACCATTGGAGAACCCAGTAACTTGTGTCAGCAGATCAGCACGTTCATCCGGTGTCATGTCACGGAAGTCTTGAAATGTACGAACTTTCTGTCCATAGAAGAAAGCGTTAGGGATATTCAAAACAAAAGGCTTCACTTGGCAAGCCTGCGTTAATACTTCCTAATCAATACAAGCATGCTGCCACATGAAAGGGGGGAAAAAGCAGGCAGCACACCATTTACATCACAGGTAAAGAAAGAAGTTGCTTCAGTATGAATAGAAACATGAAAAATTAACACTACAGGATAAATTAACCTGAAAACCGCACGACCAATGTACATATTGATTTCTTTAATTAGGACAGTCCACGATATTCTTATGACCACAAGAGAAACACCAGTTTCACATACATTTCACAAGGAAATAAAGAAAGAAGAAACTGATTAGAGATGCCATTAAGACTTCACAGTGAATGCATTCATTGCATAGACTATTGAAAGCACATGTCAAACTTTAACTATTGAAAGTATAATAAATTTGTAACATGCTAAAAGTGTAACCGTAAACTCAAAATTAACGAAACACCACTTGATCACAAAAAAGAAGCAGAGCATCGATATCGAGGAGTCATGAAAGTAACCACCGTATAACTAAGTGCATAAATCAAAACACTCAACCATTATTAAGTAGAAATTAAATTTTCCTGATAAATATTATTGGAGTGTAAAAATTATTGCAGACAAAATATTTGGATAAACCGAAGTACCATCTTAAGAACACTGTATAGAGAAAAGTTCAGATAAGCAGCTACAACTAGCAATCCTCTGTAATGGAAAATCAAGTTAATAACATCCCGAACACTCAAAGTCTGCTGTTTTATTCTTTTTTTAATCTCAACACATTTTGGATCGTCTCTACTCAAGACCTCTTTTTGAGCCGGGATTACAAGGATAGTACAACCCTGCTGACATCAACGGGAAAATTTCCTTTCTTCTTTTTTTGTGAGTGTGTGTGTGTGGAGGGGGGGGTTCGAGTTCGATTTCTACAGACAATTTCCTTCCTCTAACTATTAAATTAAACCAAAATTCAAAACCATAAGATGGCAAAAACTTCCTGACCACCACCAAGGAACCAATCAGAGATACAAAAGCAAGCTTCTGACTGATGACGCATTGGAAGCACCAATACAGATAATAACAACAATCTCCGTTCCAACATTCAGTAAGAGGCAGATATGATTAGAAAGTTTGAGGAGGAGATGAAAAGCAATAATTGCAACCTTTCTCGCTATCTTTTTAACAACAGCCTCGCTAAAGTGTGGCAGCTGCAAAAATGGTGCATACCCTTCACTGGATGCACCTGCTGCCTTCCTTGCGCTGAGAGGTACTGCCTGAATCAATAACAGTAAAGTACGTTAGAAATGAGAGTAGGAAAGAAAACCAATGCCAGCAATGTAAGTAAATGAATTTGAGTAGTTCATTGGACTTCCTAGGTCCTAAACTTTTTAAAAAGGGATGGAAACAGCCTCCGACTCCCAAACTAATAGCTGTTAGAAGTCCAAATTTTGTGCATAAAATCCTCATCGAAACAACTGAGAAATAAAATGAATGCTGACAAGAAATTTATCTTATTATCTTAATGCATGAACCTCAACAATATTTGACGCTAAACAAGAAAAAGCAATGATGCCCATATGAATATGTATCCATAATTATAGTCCTCAGATAATATGATTGAATACTTTAAGCAGATACAAACATAGAGCCAGAAGAGGATGATCGCAGACAAAATCATGGTTAAGGTACACAAGATGATATCCCACAAGTTATCACGAAATTAAGTTACTTTTCTTGCATTCTTCTGGAATAGGGAAAAAGAGAAGAAAATGATAACAAATATGCTGATAAGACGGATAAGCACAGTTGCACATAATAGATGTAGAAACTAGTGATAATCTTTCAGAAGAGTACTGGCTCTCTAGAAAAACTAACCTGAACAATACTCTGAGACAGTTCCACAACTCCTATTGCAGGTCTTAGCCATCCATGCCCCACTGGAGGACGTGGAATAATAGCCATCTGCATGCAACAACACGAACTCCCTCAATTACCATAGCAACTCATATTATGTTAAGCAACAAAAAAAAAACATGACACATGGACTTGATACAGATTAAGAGAACAGAGCACAAGAAGAATGAAAAGCTGAACAGTCTTATCCCTAGGTTATATAATGCCATTGCCGCTCCCCTCTCCCATGCACAGCTCAAAGAAAAACATAATAAATTAGAAGTCTCAGAACAATCCAACACCAAGCCACTGTTTAAACCATTTAAGGGTCATTGCTTGCATGTACTTAATGACCGAGACATTATGTATTGACATATCTTCACAATTTTAGAATGTGCCTACTTTTTGACATAGTAGTGCATTATTCTCATTCCCCTTCCTCCGTCTTCTTTCTCCTATTTCTTACTATATCTGTTATTTTATTTGTAGTTAATTATGCTCCAGACATTTGTTGATTTATTATGGTTACTTCATACAGTAACTAGAGTAATACTGAAATGAATCAAGTTGACCCTAAAACCCAGTGTAGATGTTACCAAATTTGAAAAGGCTTCAAGAATATGTCCAATAATCCCCGAACTACAAGTCCATTATATGATGTTGAGGAAGTGAATTTCTTTTACAAGTGATGCTGAAGAAGTCAATTAATTCACATGATTGAAGTTAAATCCAATTTAATTCAGGACAAGACTTAGATATTAGAATTAGCATCTGGTTTCGTATTATACTAGTGGTGGCAAATGAGCGAGTTGAAAATTGGTTGAGAAAAAACAGGTCATAATCCAACATGCCCATACTTAGGCGGGTAAAAAATGGGATCTTATTTTGGTTCAAACAGATGAGTTTGATCCATTTTCTCTATAGGGGTTATGGAAACTTCTATAAAATTTTATATATTATCAAATGTGAAACTAAGCATTACTCTTGTTAATAGAGATATTTTGATAACACCATTGAATCAGTGGATTTATAAAGAGGTAGGTTAGTTACAAACTTCTTAATTTGATGCGAGGAAAAACTCTTGGATTAATTCACATATTTGGTCTTCAATAATAGATACTTCTATGTGATATATAGTTAACTCTATCACATAGGAAGCTTATTTAAGATCATAAATACCTTGGTACACAATCTCGTAGCTATCTTTTTAAATTTTTTCATTTCTAGTCAGACCAAGTTCTTCTGTTTAAACTAACTCACAATATATTTCTATAGAACACCATTGATGTTGTATAGCGATATATTCTAGTTATTTCCGTACAATTATATATGTTTTCAAATTAACTTCTCATTTTTCGCAATCCTACAGCTGAAACAAAAATGCATTAAAACCCAATCCGCAGAAGAAATGACAGCAATCTGGTTACCAATTCATTCCTGCTGCTCCTACAAGTCAAGAAAGCAATGCCAGATGCCCCACGAAAAAAAAAAACACTGGGTTTAGTTCGAACTGGAAGAGAAGCCTTTTCCCTGTGATAGAGACACATTATATATATAAATATATACGTGTCTTTGCTAACTAGTTAATACCACGAACCTCTTCTTTGGGTAAGATCAGTCGGCTATACCATGAACATTTAGATCAATAGCCATTTTAAAGATAATAACATAATGGTATTCCCCTTTAACCCTTTTTCTAAAACAGCTCGTCATCCTATATATATTTCCCACCTTGTTAGTGAAAATTTTCCTTTTCTAATGAGTCAGTTACCACCTATACCATGCAAGCAGTAAATGAAAAGCAGCACTACCAGTAACCTTATAAAAAAGAAAACAAGCACTAACAGTAGTAATAGGACTACAAACAGAAAGAATGGCGATACCTTCATCAATTCTTCCAGAAGCCGAGGTGCAAGTTCAAGCACACGTCTGAAATCACGCTGTAAAGTTGGAGACAAGGCTGCCGTCTCACGTGTCAATTGGGTTTGAAGCAACAATTCAGTCTGCAAGCAGAAAAGTACTTCTAGCTCTATTCTCTTTTTCACAAAAAAAGAAAAAAGAAAAAAAAAAAGAGGACAGTTTTGACGAGGCTTTTTGACCTTGGAAAAAGAAGAGAGACCACTCATACCTTTACTAAAGCAGGATGCTGCTTCCAAAACTTAGCCTGTTCTTGCCGAATATTCTTAAGATCCAGATTTAGCTCACTTCTAACCAAGACAAACAGTCTCTGCAGAGGTTCTTCGTCAGACCGACAAACAGGAATATCCATGAATTCAGAAGCCTTAATGAAAACATCCATGACCTTGCTGCATCATTGAAGCAACATTACAAGAGACAGAATGGAGTAAATAAAGGCAACATCATCCAAGATAGCGACGACTACCGCATAGTGGAATGGGGGAGAGAATTATTTGATTCAAGACGATAAACTAGAAACCAAAACATGGCTATGCAACTATTACATTTCGACAACATTTCAGCCAGCAAATGTGATTTTCAATCTTATGAAGCAATCTACAAACTTAAATGTGTATATCCTTAAGTAGAAAGCAAAACAGACTATTTCTCTCACATACCTTGGAGCTAAAGAAGGTTTCATTAAGTGGTAATATGCGGCTAATGTTGAGTGCATGACATAGTTTCCAGTATACTTTGACGACCTAGACAAGTATATAACAGAAACTGTCAAGGGCAGAATTATACAGACTCCAACAATTCCAAGCAACAGTATTCCTTCAGATGCTCCATCAATGTTTAGAAGGAACTGCGGGAGGGCAATGCCCATTTGAAGCCCCTGCAGGGAACACAAAAAGAGAATTTTTTTTTATTAAAAATGAGTACATTCCTCACAAATGAAAAGATCATGTCCCGGACAAAAAGCACTGTGGCATTTCCATGTCCTCCTACCCCCCACATCCACATGACGATGATCACGTGTGGACCCACATAGAGCCTTGTGGGTGCTCAAGCACCCATTGAACCCGACATGAAATATATATACGTATATAAAAAATACTATGAAACCTAGATAATTAATTAGTAAGCACTCAGAAATAACTGTTGGATGTGCCTCTTTGGTTAGCAGCCAGGTGCTGAAGAAGCAGTACCACAGGTCGTGTGATCGATTCTCCAGAAGTGATCTTTTTCTATTGCAATTTTCTTCCCCTAATTCTAGATTTCTAGTTCGTTTTTGCCGACTTATCAAAGAAAGAGAAAAATTGGCATTCAAAAGACTTCAAAATACCTTCTTAAGACTTGAACAGTTTCTAATACAATATTTGCAACTTAGAAGTTCATAATTAGCAAGAATCGTCTTATTTATTTTAATTTCAAAATATGGAAAAATCATTGAGTACAATCGTAATTTGTGCCGAAAATTCCGCCACCGTGGTTTGTAGCCACATACTCTTAACTTTTTTAACTACATGTTCCACCCTCTCTCCAAGGAATTGCAAATTTTCTCATCCAAACAGCATAATAAATGACTTAAACATTTCTAAAATTGTTTAATTCACTATGTAAGGCATAAGATATTCGCAAGAGTAAGCAATGTTATTATTACTCATTTTAATTTCAAACTACGAAAAGTCATAGAGTACAATTTGTGACTTGATGTATTCTTTTGTGATGGTAATATTAAACATAACTTTCTCATTTTTTCACGATTGCGTTCAAATAGTTCTTGCACTTATACTAAGTGAATGGTGATGATTTTATCATTTTTATGTTTAAAAAAGTGAAGCACCCACGACCTTCAGATCTTGGATCCACCACTGACGATGATAGATGTGGAATTACCTGCCGTCCATCGGGATGGCCATATTTTTCAAAATTTTCCCTAGATATTGGATCCGTTAGAGCCTGATAAGCCTTTGAGATGAATTCAACAAAGTATGAGTGTGCCTCTGCAATAGAAGAGATAATAGTCATGGCCAAGTGGCTGCAAATATAGCTCATCACAGTAATACCTAGATGTGAACACATGATAGCTCTGTGTTCAACCTGGATCTGGATTTTTATCGGGATGATACTGAATGGAAAGTCTCCGATACGCCTTCTTTATTTCAGAGTCAGAAGCTCCATATTCCAGTCCAAGGATACTGAATGGCTCGAATATTTGGACCTACAGAATAAAATGTTTAAACTATGTAGAAATGGAAATCCAAGAGGCCAGTGTGAAGGTTGATAAAGATGATATATGACCGTGACCATTTGACATCAGTAAAAGAATACCTCATTGCTTGTGTAAGTAAAACATTTATGATGTGTGAATTCGAAGACTTAACAAATATGACCTACGGAGACAAGCACTAAGAAATTTAAGAACACAAGTGTTGTACTGTTGAAGACAGCACTAGATTTAAGAACATGCAAACAATCATTTATAAAATAAAACCAAATTGAATCCTATCCAAAGGTAGCTTAAAAGCACAAGAACACCTAAACTCTGATAAATTTGCACGTATAAACGAAAAAACCTATCGCATTTTCTGCAACTATTAGTACCAATAGTATCATTTTTCAACTTAAGGAGTTCTTGGAAAGAGGTTGCCACACGCTTGCATTACCAACAAAAATATGGCTATCAAGTTTAAGAAGAAGAACCAGACAAACAGCAATTACCTCAGTGCTGATCTGCTTGATGTAATAAACTAGAACAGCCATGACGACCCACAGAAGTACGAGGGTCAGATTACTGTATGTTGAGAAGTTTGAAATCTGAAAATCAGAAGTAAAACTATATAAATCCGATTACAGAGTTTAACTTTAATATTAAAACCCAGAAACTAGGTTATACAGAAACTTGCCCGCCTGAATATGGATTTGTGATACTTCCCGGACCGAACGCAGACCGAACACTGGCAGTTGATTTTGGCAGCCTTTTTCTTGAAAGCACCAAATAAATTGACTATAGTGTATGGAACTAACGGCAAAGCCATTAAAGTCAAGACAAAGATGGGAAAAAGTGCACTGTTCTCTTCAGAAGCCCCCATATTGAATTTCTCTTAGAATCTAGCAGAGACACTCCTGGAATGATGATTCTTATTAGACTACAATACATCCAAAAAGGGCTCAAACCAGCCTTAATACATAATTTCAAAAAATTATATACTTCGAACCAAACTTTCTCAAACTCTGCCTTATATCATGACAAGTTCAGCTAAGATGAACTAAGCTTGATATACTACTGAAATGCTTGTTTCCATTGAGCATAACTCAACAAATATAAGTTCATGACAGCCTCCAATTCAAGGACAAAACAGTGGTTCAAAACTGCAGAACCAAACATTAACTACAAAAATGTACATATAGGTTCAACTTCAAGTATTTTCATCATGAGAAATTCAGCTAAGCAGAACTACGCTGAGTGCAATTCTGATCCATCATAAACAAGCTAGAAAGATGATAACAAATTGCAGAAGTTCCCTATCTACTTCCAATAAATTGTTTGTTCTAAGCACCCAAGGGTGTGACTGTGACCTAGTGGTCAATGAGCTGCATTGAAAACTATGAGGTCTCAAATTCAAATCACAACAAACAAAAAACGCCAAGTGACTTCTTTTCGCCTGTCTTAACTTTGGTTAGACAAAGTTAACCGATACTTATTGTTGGTAAGAGGTTGTAGATACACCATGGAATTAACCTAGGTGCCCACAAGCTGGCCAGACACCACCGTTACCAAAGAATTAAATAAATTGTCTATTCGAACTTTATGGACACTTATTTGCCATTCAAAGAATGAGCTAAGAAAAAAGTACTCCAACAACTCCTGAATATGATGATCCCGATTCATAGAAAAATGCTCACATATCCTCCAATTCAACGGCAAAAACTGTTATTCAAATTTAACCTAAAGTCCTAACTTGAACAGAAATTTCTAAATTCACGCCTACTTACGTTTCGAACCTCATCAATCCTACTACACCATGTTAAGAACGAAAAATAGCTCGATATTGAAGATCAATTCATCAGTTCACGCAGATATTCGATATTGTAATATACATTACGAAAAAAAAATATCAGCTATTTGTTTGACCTAGCAAACTGCATCAAGATAGAAATGAAAGGCTGCTACTATTTGTTTGCCCTACCAAAACTGCATCATATATAAACGGAAACGAAGGAATTGACTCACCGTGAATGCAGATCGCCGATGTTGTAAGTCGACGGAAGTTCGCCGGAGATAATCCCACGGTCGCCGGAGTAGCGTAAAACCGTGAAGCAGCTACCGGGCCGATTTAGGCGGCTTAAAATTGAGCAAATTTAGATCGGCTCCAGTTTGCTTTCAACTGAAGTACTCCGTATATCAAATTTGTGTTATTTGCTATTATAACCTCAGAGTTACCTTTATTATCCAATTTATCTCAAACTATTCCTTATATATGTTCTGACCCCAAAGCTATAACTATTACTCACTTAATTAGTCACGACTCACGTGTTATATTAAACTTATATGCTATTACTTTATTTAAGTAATGACATCGACTTCTTATGACCACTTATAATTCAAGTAGAAAAAATAGATATTTTCACATTAAGTATATATTTTTTAGATTTCTTATATAAAAAAAAAAATACAAAACAGGCATAAGATTGAAAATAAATTACTAAATTAATTGACCCTATAAAAGGTCCAATTGTGAATTCTTCTTCTTCTTTTTTGCATCAAAAGTAAGAAACACATATTTTAATTAATTTAAAATTAAATATATAGAGTCATATATTACAGGAATTAAAATTAAATAATTAAAGGACCAAAGGTGTTAGTATCTCCAAAGTTGTTACATGTAATGCAATTTTTTTGGAACATTAAAGTTTGTTAACTTTGACCAGTAGAATAAAAGCCTCATTCAATTGGTATACTGACTTCATCAGACCAATTACATCCTGCCACATCATCTATTTGAGGTGGCCTATTTAATTTTTGTGTTATAGACAAAACTTAAAATTAGTAAAATTATTGGTAATTAATGGTAAATTCTTTTTAAAAAAATACTCCATATAATAGTACTGGTCCCCAATTACTTGTTCAATTTTTCTTTTTTACTGTTCAAACAAATTAATAAAGGACACTTTTTTTACTTATTATACCCTCAATTAATTAATTTTGAAAAAGATTAAACTTCTTGAGAATCTTAAATTTTTAATTCATCTACTCCATAATTTATAGGGGTAAAATGATAAACTTACTATGTCAATCATTGTTTTCTTAATAGGTGTGCCGACTCAAAAGTGGACAAGTAGTTAGGAACAAAGAGAGTGGTATTTAGAAAATTTGTGGGGACCATTTTCGGGACAATTATTTAGTAAATAATTAGCTTTTTCTTTCAATGGTTACTTATGAACTATTTAGATTACGATCTAAAAAAAACTTATATAATTTGAAATTTTATGAGAAAACTATATGGGAACGGTTCAGGACTATTTTATCCTTGATTATTTCGATTTGAAATTTTTGAGAATAAGAAAATATAATAAGAATATCACCTTTAGAATTGAATTTTTATAATGTGCAAATTCAGATTTAATCAATCAAAAACATCAAATAGGTAAATTAAAAATGTTTGTTGGGATTCAACCTATATGATCAAATTGTTCCATTTATTACCCTTATAAAAAATCCTCGCATTTAACTCAAATGATATGGAAGTAATTTGCATATTATAACACGATCGATGCATAAGAACTATCACATAAAGGACCATGTATTTTGTTTTCATGATTTAGATATCTTATACTAAAATATCGATAACTTTGTATAAATATAATGTATTTGTGTATATTAAAGTATAAATTTATGGAATCATATAGTTTTAATATGAAATTACAATATATTCCTATTTAGTTTGTAATTACATTAATCTCTGAAAAAGTAAAACAAACTGGATACATAATATGTAGCTCAGATACATTAAAAACTAACTCGGATACATTATAAAATAAACCGGATACATAATATGTAGCTCGGATACATTAAAAACTAGCTCGGATACATAATAAATAATTTAGAATTAGGAGAGAAATAAGGAATTTTAGGGGTTTTTATTTAGAAATAGAAGGGAATATTAGAAATAAGAGAAACATAATTTTTCCTATTAAATAAGGTACAAAAGGAGAATAAATTAATGGACCAACTCAAAAACATTTTTCAATAAAAATTAAGGATTAATTACAGAAATCCCACATTTTAGTTTACTTATTACCATTATTCCCTATAAGTTTTACAAATCTCCAAAATCCCTCATTTTCACGTATTAGATTAGTATATCTCGTGCATCAGATTAATGTATCAGCGCATCAGATTAGTGTATCTCGCGCATCAGATTAGTGTATCATGTATAAAATGTAATGTATCTTACTTAACGATTAATGTATCTCGCACATCAGATTAATATATCAGCGCTTATATTATTGTATCCGTTTGAGGGATTTCTGTAATTATAAATTTTTAAGGGATAAATTGTAATTTTACCTTAAAAGTATGTGATTTTTATAATTTGTCCATAAATTAATGGACCAACTCAACTAGCACATTTTAAAAATAGGCCTAACTCAATAACATTTTTCAAGTTTCATACAATTTTAATTAAAGTCTAAAAGTTTCTGACTTAAACCCTAAATATGAATTTTGTCTTTGGTGTAGGGAATGTTTTACCTATGAAGTGTTTTTTTTATGTGAATATGAATAAGTCGAATCCGAAAAAAGTATCAAATATCGCATAAAAGAACCACCAATATATGCATGTCAACTTGATCAATAAACATGAACACCATAGTAGGGAATGTAAGTGTAAGACATTAAAATTTTATAAGACTCTACAAGAAGCATTCAAATCTAGTTGGGACCTTACAAATGTAATCAATTATAATTCTTGGAGGCTACTCTATTCTAACCCTTAGCTTCTTATGCTTATATTATAAAAGGGTATTATATTTATTATATTGAGGATATTCACAAAGAGATAAAAAAATGTGCATATAATCTTAGTTGAATTATGAAGATTAAGTCCAAATCATACTAGTTCGAGAAATATGTCAATAACAGCCCTCGAATCACATAGAAATGTTAAGAGAAAAGAATCAAGGGAGGGAATAAACAAATTTGTACTCATATTGTTCTATCATTAATATTCTTGATGAATAAAATTGTTCTTCTTAATTGTTATATGATTACAATAGATTTTCATACTTGAGAAAAATTATTGCAAACA
>JAJOOH010006253.1:0-35885 GCA_029582605.1 Solanum gracilifrons
ATATATATATATATATATATATATATATGTTGCTCAGACTCTTCAAAAATGTCAACAGGTGCGTGGCAGATTCTCCAAAAGTTGTGTATTTTGGAGAATCCAACATAAGTATGGTATCGAAAGTGAAGAGTTTTGCCCAACTTAGACCTGGAAAATAAACTACATGTATAACATGTTATACTTTAATTGTTTAAAATTAATATTTGCAGTCTAGTACTTGTACAGTTGTACTCCCTCAGTTTCAATTTGCTTGTCTAGCTTTCTTTTTAGTCCACTTCAAGAAGAATGTCTCTTTCCTTTTTATGATAACTCTTTAATTTCAACTTTTCACGTGACATGTTTAAGATAATAAGATAAAAAAACATGCATTTTGGTACATTTAACATTTACTTTAGGACTACAAATATTCAAAGTTTTCTTCACTTTCTGAAACTCCGAAGTTAAAACCAGACAAACAAATTGAAACGAAAAGAATATATATCATCTTATACTCAATTGAGTAAAATTCTTTGCACTTGCTGGTATTTATAATATCTTGTCAAATTTACTGGGCAATTTAGAGTGATTATGCTTGCTCGAACGCACATACAAAGTTCAGATAAAAAAGAAAGATAAGGTTACGTACGATACACTAAATCAACGTAAATAATTAGTCAATTTATGATTAACTTGAAATAATATTCAAACTGTCGCCATATATATGAGTTGAACTATTGAGAGATATAGACATTACATACCAAAAAAAAAAACAATCATAAATGGACCCGGAAAAATCCCAGACAGACTAACAGAATTGATAGTGAACTGTGTGGCTCTCCATCTAGCTCGGCCATGTCCTAGTGCCAGTTTTCCACAACTTTTTTTAAAAAAATAATGACAATGTTCGGGTGGATGTGAAGTTTATGATTCCTATAGTTATCGATTTTAAATTAATTTACAATATTAACGGAATTCACAATGAAATATTTGATTTAGTTAACTTCTTAATACGCACAACGATGGATACCTAAGTATGGTGTAATCCATATGAATTTAGTATAGCTTTGACTCGAACAAAACAGTAGAAAAAAAATTAATGAAGCTTAATTTTACTGAAATTTGAAACTGTCATCATTGTCATCATGACTTATCTTTTTATTTATATAATTTAGAAAAATCTGTTAGTTATCTATATTTACGTACACCTTTTACTATTAAACAGTTACTCCAACTGATTCTGCAGATCCTTTTAAAAAAAAAATTATAACCCTATAACAGCGACAAGTCCTAGCCTCTAATTTCTATAAAATGAAAATGAATTGGGTAAATAATCATAGCATTTTTAGAAGAATTAAAAGTATTCATTTTCATTTGAGGAACTCAATTTAATTACACTTGCTTGATAATTTTAGTTATTCGAGAAGTAGACCGACAAAGGTTGTGGTGGAATGGATAGGATATCTTCATCATCAAACGTCTCGTGTTCAAATTCTGAACATGAAAAAAAATCTTTTTAGAGAGGGCTTCCACCTTAAATAGCTCTCACGCGGCACAAATTCTAATTAGTTAGGCCTCCAGTAGAAAACCCTAGCTTACCTATTGCAAGAACCCTAACTTACTTTAATCTTTGATATTAAGAGCAAAAATTAATCCAGGCATCCATTTTCATTTGTCCTTTCAACAAATACGTCTCTATCATGTGCAAATTGCAATTGAACTGTGGATTTATTTACTTAAGTTTGTGGGCTCTTGCGAGTTAAATATGATTTCAGATATATTTATGAGTATTGTAAGTTATTGGTGATATAAATACTATTGTACATTGATTAGTTTATATATGTTTCTAACTTTGCTAAGAAAAATAATAAATACTAGGGAAAAGTTGAAGAAAAACAAAATACTCAGGTAATAATATATGCATAAGTAAAAGACCCAACAATGATTATATAGAAGAAACTTATTAATCAACAAATAAGAGGTAGGAGGTTTTATTAAAGGGAAAATTATATAAAATAACAAACTATTAATTCAAATTAAATGCTATAACCACAGTTTGATTTAATGGTAACTCGTAGTAAACTGTTGTCATTCGCCTCTCTTCCTGAAATTCTTGCTGGCCACTCTCGTTTCTCGTTGGCTCCCTCGTCTTTAATTTCTCACTTTTATACAAACACAAATGTATAAAATGTGTTTGTGGTTGTATAAAGTGAGAGAAAATTGTATATATACATATCTTTTCGTTCGTCTCTCTCCCCCAGAGAATCTCGCTAGCCACTCTCACTCACCTCTCTCACTTTATACAAACACAAATGTATAAAATTGCGTTTGTGTTTGTATAAAGCGAGAGAAAATTGTATATACAAATACAAATAAATATATTTTCGTCCTATACAGTTATAATAATACAAATACAGATCTTTCCCTGCCCAATTTTCTTTTGTCTCTCTCTTTCTCGCTTTATACAAACACAGATTATACAATTGATTCTTTTGTATATGTATACCGAAACAAATTATACAATTGATTTTTTTGTACATGTATACCGAAATGTACATATTGATAGCCATAGGCCATAGCAAACATAAAGTTTGCTATGGAGCGCAATTATACAAACTATAGTTATAGCATACAAATATGATTTTTATATTTGCTAAACCTAAAATTTACTCTTTATTAAATAACTCAATAACTCTTGTGTTTTTGTACATTGAGTATTGAGTGTATCTCTCTACACATTGAATGTATATCTTACTACATTGAACATATGTAATAAGGCACCCCTATTTATAATACTAACAACCAAATTAAATTAGGACTAGGAACCTACCTAACTAACAAATCTTAAATTAAACAGAAATAAGTAAATACATAAATAACAAATCCTAAACTACTAAGGAATCCTAAACTACTTAGGAATCCTACTCTTGGTTTATTTTCTACAAAAGGGTCTGATATACACTTTTTTTTTTCTTTTGTTTCAACGACTAATTTAGTTAAATTAATTTTTCGCTTCCGTTAGAAAAAAAAGATATATGTGAGCCATTTGTATAACAGTACGGATATATATGAGTCACTTTTATAACGAGTGGTATATTCAGTGACGAAGCCAAAATTTCCACTAAGGGGTGTCAAATATAAAGAAGTAAAATCTCTGAAAAGTTAAAGGTGGGTCAACCCTTTTCCCTAAATACTATTATGAGCAATACTTTTAAAAATTACTCCAATAGGTAATGCTTTAAGGAGTTACTTCTTAAAAGTTGAAAAATGTACGCAGATCTAAAAGTCGATCAGAAAGTGTACTGGTACTTTCAGCTTTAGAAATAGTTTGAATCTGTTAGAAACCATTTTGTCAGTTTATTGAAATATTTAACAAGACACTATTAAAAATTACTATTTTCTACAGAAAAATATTTGGTGGTTATTCTCGTAGGCATTTTCATATTTAAAAATTGGAGAGAAAAGAAAAACTGGTAATATTTTCGTACGATAAAATTAGAAACTTTTCCATTATTTCAGTGAGAATTTATTTTTCATCATGTATTTTCCAAGTGAATTGGTTTGGTGGAAAAAAATGAGTAGAAAATCATGTTCTATAACACAAATTTCTTCACTAATTTATGATGGAATAAACCTTTGTTTTCTAATAATAAAAGTTAACAATTTAAGAAATATTAATTCTAAACAGACTACTACCAATTTTACAGACAAGGTTGACCTAGTGATCAGAAAAGAATTATGAAGTCTCCTATTCAAATTTCCAGCGGAGGCAAGAAAAACATTGGGTAACTTTATCTTTTTATCTATTTAAATCTTGATGAGCAGAGTTATTTGATACATAACAAGCATCCAATAAAATATTTGAGGTGTGCATGATTTGATGAGCGGTATCATAATATTGTATTTCTGTGTCCCAGTTTATATGATTTACTTTTCTTTTTTATTAGTCCCAGAAACACACTTTTATATTAAGTAACAAAATAATTTAACTTTAAAATATCTATTTTACTTTTAATGAAATGATTTATAGCCTCACAAATTTTTACCACTTATTTTAGACCACAAATTTCAAAAAAAAAAAACTATTTCTTTCTTAAACTCTATGCTAATCAAACTAACTGATATAAAATGGAATTGAGGGAGATAAATACTAGATAGAAAATAATTATAAGTTACATAAATCACATAGTGTTAAGAGTTAATTACATTATTTCTACTCTTTTTCAAATTACAAAAATCCCTTAAAATTCATGGATTTCGGATACATTATTGGCCGTCCTGATACATCACTGGACATCCGGATACATAGGTAAGGGATGTATCCGAGAGTGGATAGGATATCCGGATACATTACTGGACTTCCGGATACATAGGTGAAAGATGTATCAGAGAGGGGGATAAATATGTATCAGCGAGAGGAGAGCAATGTATTCGAAAGGGAATTTTTGAATTTTCTTTAGATGGTAGAGAATTTTAAAAATTATGATAAAATAAGATATGTATTTATGTAATTTTTCCTAAAAAAAATAGTAAAATTGTGGGGTTTTAGGAATAGTAATAGTATCAAATATGCATGTAATGTCACTATCAGTTATGAATCCACCATAAGTATATACTGGCAATGGTTCCCCATCCCTTGCGTAACTAAACTAAAAGAAAAAGGAAGGTCAGACGTGATGAAGTCAATGATAAATGCCTCCTACCAATAATGCCTACTTTAGTATGCGATTCGATATGAATAGAATAATAATCGAAAAAATAAAAGTATTTAAAGTTGTGTTTGAATATGTATTTTGAAAAAGAAAAAAAAAGTTTAGTGTTTTTGAGTAGGAAAAAATTACTAGTTATTCAAATTTTAAAAATATATCTTTATAAAAAAAATTTATTACTATTCTAATGTGTAACCAAACATTATTCTGAAAATATTTTTTGATTTTTTTTCAAACGGACCAGATTTGTTTGCTTTGTTTGAAGAGGTGTTCAAAATGTTAATTGAACTTAGATAAATGACTCACAGTTCCTTAGTGTTCATTACATATATCTTCAGAACAGTAAAAATGGAATAGCCTTTGATGAATTGTGTGGTAACTGTCTAACTGATCAAGTTTTTACCTAGATTTTATCTCTATTTCGGGCTTGTCCTCAAATATAATGGTCTTCAATTTTTATTATTATCTCCGTCTACTTTTAATTGTCATGATTTTTTTTAGAGTGAAACAATAAGCTAAGTACTTTGACTAACATTTTACGATGTACTTTTGTATCATATTGATAGGTAAAAAATTGCAATTTATTGTACTTTTCGTATAGTTATTGAATATCTAATTTTTTTGTTTAAAATATCAATTTAATATAATCTAATTTCACTTTAAAAATTAGTCAAATTAACTTTCGAAAAACACAACATGACAATTAAAAATGGACGAAAAAAGTAATTTAAATGAAAATTTGTAAGTAAAAGTGCATACTCTTATTTACCCCACACTTAATTGCTCAACATAAGTTTAGAAATCTTTTACCTCACTCGATCATAAGTTACACAAATTTTTTTGTCATAATTAAAATTATGCCTTTCGGGGTAGATAATTTTTTCCTAACCCAGCCATCCTCCGCCTTGCCCCGGAAGATCAATAGTTTTGGAGCATATACATATACTAGATACAAATACCCGGACAACGGGTCCAATATATATTATTTATTTGTTTTAATTTTATAATTTTGTTGTTAATAATTTTTATAATATTTTAAATGTAGTTTTTAACTAATATATGTGGCACATGTGATATTCTAAGAATCCTAATTTGCAAGCAGTCACAATAAACCTAAAATGATTAAATTATCCTCAAACTTATTGGATATTTTTGGGAAGCACACACGTCGATCGACACGTGTGTGCTTATTCCCTCTTATATATTAGTAGTGGAAATAATATATGTAGCACATGTGATATTTTGAGAGTCCTAATTTGCAAACAGTCACAATAAACCTAAAATAATTAAATTATCTTCGAACTTATTGGATATTTCCGGGAAGCACACACGTCGAACCAAGACTCAATGACGGAGACATGAATTTTATCAAGGGATTTAAAAAAAAAGATGTTGTTGACTAGAATCAAACCCATGACCCAAAGCTCACATAGGCGAAATCTTGAACCCTATTAATCGTTGAGCTACTCAATTTTAAATATATACACGTACACAAAAAAATTGATCTTATATATATAGTGTAACTTTTTTATCGAGGGGTTCGAATGACAACCGCCCTGCCAAGACGTGTGTGTTTATTTCCTCTTATGTATTAGCAGTGGATATGGACATGTTCTTAATCAGGTTTAGAGGGCGAAAAAATTGATAGCTAATGTGGGATGATACAACAGAGTATATATATGGATTTGGGTGGTTTTTTTTTTTAAAAAAAAAAACATAATGTCCTCTGACATATTTCATAATTTGTTATGTACTTTACAACCTAACTTATATGCCATATTATAATATGGTCATACGGAGTAGGGACATATAAAATAATTATGTCGCAAAAAAGTTTTTTGTTATTTTAATGTTAGGAGTATGACTTGTGAAGTATGTATAATATGAAAAATATAAATTTATGTTTCGCAATTTTTATTTTGATATCAGATATATTTTTAACCACTTTTCTATAACATAAATTATTGAAATACAAAAATTAAACACTATCTAAAATTAAAAAAATGTGGACATTTATACTAATGACGTGTATTTGATTGCAAATGGCCAATTATCTATCGTCGACAAAATGGGAACACTAGATAGTATCTAGCCATAAAGTTTGACTATGATGATCAAATAACAAAATATTTTTTCGATTTCATATTATTTGATTCATATTAATTTAATGCATTTTAAAATAAAATATTAATTAAAAGTGTATTTTTATTAAACTAACTTTGCGAAACTCTAAATTTGATTAGTTATTAGTATTACTATATGTAGTTATCAAATATTGCAATATAATAATTTTTAAAACTTTTTACTACCTTTAAATTGAATAAAAATATACTGTAATAATTATTTTTAATATAAGAGTCAAGTAATATGGAACGAACAGTATGCTAGAAGTCAAAGTTTCAATATCCAATCATCAAACGAAGGTTCACTTTTGACTATCAAGTTGCACAAACAAGCTCCCTCCACCAATAGAACTCTAAAAATAGACATCAGAAAAGTATATACTATATTCTATTTTAATAATTGTTTCAAAATCTAGACGTGACACTCGAAGTTTTAATTTATTATACCAAATGTCTATAATGTTGATACTTTATTGGAATTAAATTCCTTTTTAATGTGTTTGTAGCTTTTTAAAAATCTAATTAAGGGAAAAGAGTTTAATATATTGTTTAACTTCGTGATTTAAAATTAATATATATTTTTTGTTTAAAAAATAATTCACATATATTCTTAACTTATATATACAAATGAGTCATATATATTCTTTCGATTGATGAAAGTGAAAAAATATTTTTATATTAAAGCAAAAATTAAGCATATTTGATCCTTCTTACATTTTTTTTATATTCCAAAAAATAATTCGAGTTTTAGTATGGATCTATTTGTTTATCAGTATCTTAGTTCCTTGTTTTTTGTGTAAGAATATAAAAAATAAATAAGTGCGAATGAAATAAAAAAGAAGAATAATTTAAACTATTTTTTTTCTGCAGCAAAAAAATTACATAAATACACAACTTAAGATATCATAATCTCTAAAATCTCCTATCATTTAAAATTTTTACAAAAATCCTTTCTAGGATACATTCCTATTCCTTATCGGATACATTCCTCCCATTATGTAATAATATATCATTTGCAATGTATCAGACAGTCAATGAATGTATTCGAGAGCAATGAAAAATTTGGAATTATTGTAATTGAAGAAATTTCTGGGATAGAATATAATTAGCCCCCAAATATATGAGATTTATGTACTTTATACATTCGTTTTTTGTATATGCGATTTGTTTTAGGGCATCTATGTAGATTTTACAAGAAATGAATAAAAAATATATATTTAATCATCAAAATAATGCTCAAATTAGTCATTAAATTAAAAAAGGCCAAAAAGAAAATTGTAAAAAAATAATTAAATATACCCCATATGAATTTTATTTTAATAAAAAAAATCCAAAATTGGTGTGAAATGGATTATATCTAAGGTCATAATGCTTCCCTTTATTTGGAGTAAAAAACTAAATTCATCCATATGATCTGGTACCAATCAGAGGTGGATTTAATCATCAAAAACGTGATCGCCTTTACAGTGACAGTCCTGTCACCTAACGGACTCATATTAACCGTAGATTTAAATCTTATTTTCTCATCAACGGCTGTAATAACGCTGACATTATTCTAAAGGAAGTATCCTTGCATAACTATAACACTTCTGGAATTTGAAAATTGCAATTTTAGGAATATTCGTTAAATCCACGGCAACGAATCAGCGATACGTTCAATTATATAATTCAATATTGGGTATAAGTTTTCTGCAAAACAGAAAAAGAGGAGTGAGGAAGAAGGAGACAGTCTCCATGGGTTCACCAAGTAAGTATTACAATCCCCAGATGACAATTTTTGGAATTTTTTTGTTGTTTCTGTGATTTCGTTTTGTTATTTGCTGTATTTAGTTTTGGAATGAAATAGAGCAGAGTCGATTTAGTTATATTGCTCTCTATTTCGTATTATTTCGTTATTGTTATTGCTCTTGTATTTTTTTCAAATTGTTTGACATGTTGTCTACGAGTTAGAGGTGCGGTCTGTGTATACTCTAGATCAATACGATGGGATTACATGGGTATGTTGTTGTTATTATTATGGTTACCTTAGCTAGTTTGGGATTATGTGTGTATTCTAGGAGTGGAATTTTTTCAATATTGTCACTTAGTTCTTGAAAATTGTGTTTTTCAGCTTAGATTGTGTATATCTTAATGTATATAGGTGCCGGATTTAGTGGAATCATTTGAAAGATTGTTTTTTTTTCTTCTGGGTTTTAACTTTTAAGTTCTCTATGGGCTGAAATCTTTTTAAGTAATGTACAGTGGGCAATTAGTTACTGAAATCTGCACTCAGTTTATAAGTATACTCATAATTTACTATGAGTAAATGGGAAGGTTGAACAGTTTTTCAAGAGCTTATCTGTGTGCTTTGTCTGGTACTCTGACAATTACAAATTCTTGTCAAGGCATTTCCCAGATAAGCACGCATTATATGCAGCGTCTTCACATTTATTTGATATCTAATTAACTTGTGGTGATACCATAACTTTATCTATTATGGGGAGTAGGTGGTGCTGATACAAGAAAATAAAGAGATAAGTGTGTTAAAATCTACTGGTCTCATTAATACATGACAGGTTTACACCTTGAAATTGGTTGGTAACTCTTTATGGTGAGAGATTTTATGTAACTTTAATATTTTACATGCTAAGTTGGGGTTACTGAATTCAGTTCATAAAGAACTCTGTAGGGCAATCTGGCCCCATAAAACTTCAGAGAGGTGTTAGCACTGGTAGTAGTAATTGTTCAACTCTCAATGGTTTTGTGGGCTCTCTGTGTCCCCATTAATATTATGTGATGTTAGGTGAATTTGTAGTCTCCTTTGTTTCCCAACCATAGAATCCCAAATGATAATAACTGGAGTGGGAACTTGATAAGAAGTGTTTATATGTAGTGATTTTTGAATACTCCAAAACATTGAATGCAATAAATAGGTTTCTTTGAAATCAGTCTATCCAGGTAAGCATTATATATGCTTTGAACTTATCTCTCTACTTCAAAGTGAATGTCATGGTGTGACATGACACAATTTCTTAAGGTAAACTTGGGAAGAAAAGTAAGACTAGTTTTTGAATTTGGAAAATCCTGCTTAATTTTTTTGAGGTATCATATTCAATGAGGCGTGAAATGTTAACCCACTTTGTTTCCAAATATAGAATATAAACATGGATGTTGAGGATTCATATAGTTGCTCCCCACTGATTTTGAATTAAGCATTGTTGTTGTTGTTGTAGATTATAGAATTTACATTTAGGATCAGCTGAAAAAAAGAATCTTAGCTCCAAATAAAAAAAAGGAGCAGTATTAGTTACTATTCATTTAGATAGAATTGAAAGTTCAGCCAGATATTACTTATTTCAATTGCTATGATGTGTAGTATTGTGCATCATATAAAGATGGTTCATAATCTAAGTCGGGTTCAAATTAGCTCAATCTAACTAGTTAACCAAATATCATAAAAGGAATATAAAGGATTACTGTAGGCAATCCAACTAGCATGTGATTGAAAGTAGTTGATTCATAGAATTAGTGAACCAAATTATGGCCACCAAAAAACTCCTATTATAGAGTAAATCTTATTTTCCATTATTGATTTTCAGAATAAGAATTGAATGTATATCTAGTCTAGTACTTTGTCCAAAGTTTATAAGGATATCCCATTTCAAACTAGGATGTAAACATTAGGTTGAACTTGTTATGTGTTGGTGTAATATACCACAAATATAATAAATTACAGTTGAAAATAAATGAATAAACAAATCTTTAGGATGAGGCGTGGATATCTCGCTCTCTTTAAGAAGATTCAAGCCTACTGCGGCATAATCTACACCGATCCAGCAGTATTACTCTTAACTTGTTCCCTCCAGGATACAACAGCCCAACAACGTCATACAACTCAAGTAACCCCAGATTAGTTGAAGAGTCCAAAGCTCTACAAAAAGAACACATTCCTTCAACATATAAATACTCTCTTTGTATAGTAAATATAGTTGAAGACTTAGAATATTTTCTTTGTCTCAACTCTTTCTCTTCTCATCTTTCTTAAGATATTTCACAAAGGGAGAAATACCAGTATATATATGTGAAGAAGTCTTCCATATAATCAATGAGTAGAACGAGGGGTAGTAATGTGGGTAGCTTAATGGGATAGATGTTACATAAGTTACAAGAAACTAATGGTCATATGAGTTACAAGAAACTAATGATCATGAGAGTTACAAGAACTAATGATTATATAATTTACAAAAATCAATAGTCATCTTCTACCACAATTTTATAGCCATTAACATATACATTTAATATTTTATTTTAATAATAAAATGCATATGCACCAACATTCCCCCACTCATTTTAATATTAAAATTAAGAGATGACACCACAATTTAGTTAAAGGTGGACTATTATGCATAATGAAGGTGTGCTCTGCATTGAACCTTCACTTGATAAAACAGTAACCTTTACTCCAGAGTCAGTAGTGGTCTCAGACTTGAACTATGAGTGCTTAGGAGAAATAAAGTATTATTGCTTACACACAATAATCAAGGTGTTGACATAAGCTTTCATAGCCAGGACATTACGGTCTTGTGCTATCCTAGTTTTCATGAGCGTTTTTTAGAATAAGCCCATTCTCATAGAAAGTTGTCTACTTTCACACTCACATAGGTGAAATCTGTCAAGGATGCTCTTATAATTTGACATTCCACTCATACGAGATACAGACTTTCATTAAGAGTTCACAGACTCAACCTCCACAAATCATTATAGGATAAATGCACTTACATCATATGGATTGAATAAAATAAACAATATTGCATTTCATAACAAGTCATCATATAATTCGTTCTTCCCTTTGAACCTGGTTATAGGATCTCTAGTCCGCAGGTTGGGTTTCCTCATATATGACTCAGATTTATGAGCTTTCATATCATCCCTCTCAATGTGCTTCAAACCCTTTATCTTGTTAAGGCCTTAGTTTACAATTATCACAAGTTTTAACACAATAAATATTGATGGTATATCAATGATCAATATGATCTCACAATATTGTGTTTTTTCCTCATGAGTTTGAATTTACCGTTTTAATAATGATTTTGTACTCTACCATTATATTGGTGCTAGCACAATTAATCAAAATTAGAAAAATTAATTTCTCAAAATAAAGTGTTTGATATAGTAAAATCAAGTCACTTTTTCACTTATTGAAGCTTAATTTTTTTTTACTTCAACCTCCACAGTAGATAAGCAAGTAATATAATTTGCTTTTCTCACTTCCAACAATTAGCACCAATTTTCTCATCTTGTTTGCTTGTACCTGCTAAGTGCTTTTTCTGCAAACACAATATCAAGTCAGGTTGTTAGTCACATAGCTCATATCTTTATGAGGCTAGCAAACTCCCTTTTTTCTGTCACACAATTGAATAAAAAAGAGTTGCAAGACTCACACAACCATGTATTTCACAATTATTCCACCATAATGTGACTTGACAAGTTAAGAAAATTTCATCACGTGTTTTATGGTATTTTTAATTTCAAGAATGAAAATTTTCTCACCCAAAACATTTCATGTTAACTACTCAATATGTTTTTCATAATTTATTTATAACTCTCATGTTAGAGTTAGAATCATCCCATTATAGCCAAACAACATGTGATTTATTCCACAATAAATATATGCATTTGTAATACTCTTTTTTTAGAGCATTTCTCAAAGATGCAAAAATCATAATTTCACAAATATTTTTTCATCATTTCATGAACCCCACTATTTTAAGAATTTAAATAACATTTTTTCCATGAAAAGAAGTATAACTTTATCCATGAAAATATTAGGTAAAAAGTTTTTTTTCTTTTACCTTTTCTCCGCTTGAATTGAGCAAGTAGAAAAATACTTTACCCTTACATCTCTTCTCTTCCATCTCTTGAAGAGAGCGACGTTGAACGGAATGTTGATCTCCTATCTTGATATTCACATTTTTTCAAACTGTAACAAAAACATGAGTCTCCTTAAAATTGTTGGTGTAATATACCACAAATACAATAAATTACAGTTGAAAATAAATGACAAAAAATGAATAAACAAATCTTTAGGCTGAGGCGCGAATATCTCGCTCTCTTTTAGGAGATTCAAGCTCACTGCGACATAATTTACACCGATCCAGCAGTAATACTCTTGACTCGTCCCCTCTAGGATACAACAACCCGACAATGTCGTACAACTCAAGCAACTCCGGATTTGTTGAATAGTCCAAAGCTCCACAAAAAGAACACCTTCCTTCAACATATAAATACTCTCTTTTGTATAGTGAATATAGTTGAAGACTAAAAATATTTTATTTGTCTCAACTCTCTCGCTTCTCATCTTTCTTAAGATATTTCACAAAGGAAGAAACACCACTATTTATAGGTGAAGAAGTCTTTCATATAATCAATGGGTAGAATGAGGGGTAGTAATGTGGGTAGATAAATGTGATAGATGTTACATAAGTTACAAGAAACTAATCACCATATGAGTTACAAGAAACTAATGACCATGAGAGTTACAACAAAAACCAATAGTCATCTTCTACCACAATTTTATAGCCACTAACATATACATTTAATATTTTATTTTAATAATAAAATGCATATGCACCAACATTATGATATATTCAGATATCCTGTGTCGCAAGTACAATTCAGTTATGCTTTGGATGAACAAATCGTTGACTGTATATTCTTCGCACATTTATCATGCTGCCTGTTGCTAAATATGTGTATTGACCGTAACTATCGATTAATCCTAGTTTAGAACTGAGACACAGTGGTCGTTGTGTGAGTATTGCTTGTTAATTTCCAAAGGTTTTCCATATTTTAGACTGACAGTTAAGACATTATAACTTTTCTCAAGCTGCAATGAATTGGATTATCAGAATAGATCAATTGATGTCAAGTACATGCATTCATGCATATATTGGTCTCTCCATACATGCACCATTATGTATACCATGTTCACGTGTGAAATCATTGACCATGGATAGACAAGCATAGGTAACGTTTATAATCATCTGTGTGCATATACAGAATCTTACCTCTTTCTCAATGTACTTTACAGGTGTTGTCCCTTATATCTTTTTGCTACTTCTTGTTGGATGCTCGGCCAGACCTCTCTACCCACTTCCTGGCAGAAGAAATGATAGGAATAAACAGCCTTTACAAACATTTCGAGCTTACAACATTGCACACCGAGGTTCAAATGGAGAAATTCCTGAAGAAACTGCAGCAGCATACATGGTATGTCTACAATAGAATCATCATATAATTTTCAAAACATCCAGTTTCCAAAGTAGCAACTAGGAATCGGGTCTAGTCTCCAATAAAATGGCTTCACTTAAGGTGACATGGTTGATGCTGAAACTACAATTATTAGGGAAAATTCCTTTTGATGTTTGTATAGCACCTTTCTGCTTGCAATAACTGATGTTGAAATACTAGCAAACAGGCTGTTTCTTTAAATAAACTGCAAAGCATGCCCCTGAAGCTCTATTATTATGCAGAGAGCTATTGAAGAGGGTACTGATTTCATCGAAACGGATATTTTAGCATCTAAAGATGGCGCTCTTATATGTTTCCATGATGTCATACTTGATGATATGACTGATATAGCAAATCACAAGGAGTTTGCTGATCGAAAGAGGACCTATGATGTTCAAGGGGTTAACACTACTGGATATTTTCTGGGTATGGATGTTATAATTTCACATGTGCTAACTTCTGGTTTTTTTTCCGTTAATAATAGATTATGTCCTCTTGCTGTCATCTTGTGTTAGCTTCATTTTCTTCATTTTACCTTCTAAGTAATTATACTATTTCTTTACTTATATGATATGTATCATTACTTCACCTATTAGTAATTTCTTGCACTAATATGCAGTTGACTTCACCCTTGAAGAATTAAAGCTTCTGCGCGTTAAGCAGAGATATCCTTTCAGAGATCAGCAATATAATGGTTAGTTTTCTAAGCATTCCTATAAACACAAAACAAGATAGAGAAATTTATGCTACGGGAAATGTAACATCAACAAAAAATGCTGCTTTTGATTGACTTTGCCCAACAACAAGACAGGCGTGCTCCTGCAATTATTCTATATGAGGATAATTTCTTCAGAAAAATGCATCTCACTGCCTCCAATATTTTTCACCTTTTTCGTTTTCACATGCAGGAGAATTTTCTATCATTACTTTTGAGGAGTTCATCTCAATTGCATTGGATGCCCATAGAGTTGTTGGAATATATCCAGAGATAAAAAATCCAGTCCTTATCAACCAACACGTGAGTTCATTCCCTTTCTGCTACCAAATTGGGGAAACTGATTTTTAATTGCAGAGTATGTTTTGCTGGAAAATCAGTTGATACCCTTATGTGTTATTCTCAGTTTTAAAACTGGTATCCTTATGTATTACTTTCAGTTATCTTATACACTAACTGCTGGTTCCAACAGGTCAAATGGCCAGGTGGTAAGAAATTTGAGGACAAGTTTGTTGAGACACTGAAGAAGTATGGATACAATGGTTCATATATGTCGAAGCAATGGTTAAAGCAGCCTGCATTCATTCAATCTTTTGCGCCAATGTCACTAATTTATATATCAAACCAAACAGACTTGCCTAAGATCTTCCTCATTGATGACACAAATACACCAACTCAAGACACCAATCAGGTTTTTAACACGAATTCATTCAGATTCTTGTTTAAAAGTTTACAGGATTAACAAGTACACTTTACAGGCTTGATAAAAAAATAGAAATTTACTCTTTGCTGATTAAGAAATTAACCTCCATTCTAACATGTATTCTCTTTTTAGGAATTTAGTTTTGTTGAAAAGATACCCTAGAGAAATCTGCTTGTCACACCGTTTTGCTATTGCTAAGAAAATCAATGATCATTTTACATTTCAGTCATATTGGGAGATTACTTCAGATGGTTATCTTGACTATATCAAGGAATATGTGGTGGGGATTGGGCCCTGGAAGGACACCATAGTTCCTTGTTCCAGCAATTATCTGCAAACACCTTCTGATCTCGTCGCAAGAGCACATGCCCGTAATCTACAGGTATCTGATCAATCATTGATTGTGGGATATCATTGACATGTGAAGTTAATTGATGATATGATATTTTCTTCCACTGGTCTCTGTTCCACAGTTATTAATTTTATTGTGCACTAAGATTAGATTACTGTTAATTGAAGGAAAAGGAAATACCTATATATCATATAAAGTGTTTTGAATTGGCATGTTATGTACTTTTTTAACTTGTTGAGTCTGTTCTGTTGTAAGTTTGAGGGGTGCTGGGTTACTTCTAGTTGGTGAATGTCTGCCTCTAAGTTCCAGGGTCATTGTTTTTACTTCTAATTCTTAGAGAGCCTAGTGAGTCACTATGCATTAATGACTAGTGCCTTCTATCATAGATCCGCTACATCTTTCTGCACTCCATTTTATGTTTAGCACGCCTCTTCTTAGAAATTAGAATTGTCGAGTTTCCATTAACTAGTGCCTTCTGAATTATTGAGTTTTCAAAGAAACTGAATGAACCTGCTTTAATACCTATCCCATGTGTAGAATGGTCTTTCTTTTTTCTCCTTTTCTGTGCAATTCATCTTAATTTCATACATATTTATCCTCTGAATTTCAATAACAAATCCAGGTGCATCCATACACTTTCCGGAATGAGAACCAATTTGTACACTTCAACTTCAGTGAAGATCCATACAACGAGTTTGACTACTGGATAAACAAGATGGGGGTTGATGGCCTCTTCACAGACTTCACAGGCAGCCTTCACCACTATCAGGAATGGACCAATCCATTTGCATCTGGAGAAAAAGAAGCAACTAGGCTTCTGAATAAGATTGAATTGATGCTTTCCAAGTTCAAATACACCTGAGTTAAATTCTATTCAACATTGTCTGTGACAAGGCAATGCTATTTATTGGTCTGTATATATCATTGGCTTTCCAATTTATATTTACCAAAAGAAAAACAGGTTTCAATATATTGTGATTAGTGCAATGACACTCTTGAAGCATTTGGACCCTCTAAACCTATCTCCTAGATTATTGATTTATACAAGAGATTTGCCTTGGGAAATTTTGTTTCATGTTCTTCGTTGGTGTCACTTGCAATGGACTTTTGCCAACTTCTTTACACTTAGTGTCCCTCTAGCAGGCAACATTCACTTCTGCCTACTTGCTTCTTGGATTTTAACATCTTTCTTAGCATACTCTTACAAAAAGGCATAATAACGAAAACAACAAAAATAACATACTCAATGTAATCTCACAAGTAAGGTTTGGTGTGTACCCGGTCTTAACCCTACATTGTACAAAAAGATATAAGGAGGGGAAAAACATATGTCAATTAACATACATAAATTGCATATATTTGACTACTTAGCTTCTCGGCAGATCTCTGAATTTTGTGTATTTTTCCTTGATTTTGCATCTCACGAACCTTTTGCACATCTTTGTTGAGTTTTTGTATTTCGCTTGTTTTTCTGTATGATGGAGGAGGATTTTCCAACAATCATATTTTTGTTTTTCACGCATTGATTGTAAGTAAATACATACAACATATAGTGACTGTATCCATCAAATTGTATATGTTGATATGACCACTAGAGAAAATGAATACAAGTGATACAATCGTAGGAACATGTGAAGTCACATGTGAAATTAGAGTGATTGAATACAACAAATATAGTGTCATGCTTTTCTTGTTTTGTTGTTTGTATCATTGTATACCTGAATTATATTCGTCGATATAACCTAATCACGCATATGAATACAACAAACACAAATCTGTGACACCTCAAACACTTGTCTCGAATGGTAAAAACCTAAACTATAACTATATATTATTAATAAAGTCCAAACTATAATCATTTATGAAAGACTCCTCAATTTTAAACCATTTTTTGTTAATAAACTGAAAAGTAATTATCGTACTTATAAAAGACAATGTCAAAGTACTTTCAAAAAGTTTGATATTTAACCATATATATCAAAACGTTTAAAATTTGTTCAGTTTAATAAATTCACATTAATTAAAAACTAGTAATAAATATATTAAGTCACATATAATAAAATATTTTTTTCCAATTACACTAATCTGTATTGGGTAGATATACTAGTAAAATTACCCGCGTTTCGCGCGGAAATTTAATATCATGGAATTTATAAAATAATACTTAAAACCTAATAGTTATTAAAATTAAAACACTATATTATCTTACATACAAAATTACGTAGTAACAAACATTAACAATGTAAAGGAAAATGAAAATTATTATATCTTATCATTTATCCTTAATAACATAAGCATAAATAAATGATTATAAAAATCATATCAGGATCTGTAACATAAGCAATCATGTCAGTGAGCCACTCAACAGGGTCGAAGTACACAAATATTTAATTGTGAAGAAGAAGAAGAGATTCATAATTTTTGTTGTTTTAAAATGAGAGGAAATCTCTCTATTTATAGACAACAAATGATAGTGTGAACAAATGTTTATTGTGCCTTATCGAAAATGTTACAACTATTGGAAAAGTTGCAACCCTTCGGAAATTAAAGGTCAAAACTTTTCATAAAAGTCACAACTCTTCATTAAAGTCGCAACTTTTCATAAAAATCACAACTTTTCATAAAAGTCGCAACTCTTCATTGAAGTCGCAACTTTTCGTAAATTTCACAACTTTTCATGAAAGGGGAAAGCTAGTTTTGTAAATAAATAAATTAAAAAGGAATTCTAGTTTGTGGTGGCGCCACGTAAGCGGGCCTAAGTTTTTATTTTTTATATATATTTCTATACATATATATTTCTCTTATATAGAAGAGAGAGTTTCAGGAAATTTCAACATGTCTGCTTGATTACCATTAAATTGGCAAATAGGGGTATTTCCGTCATTCTGTCTTCCCATTTGAAAGTGATAAGGCAAACAAGGGCATTATTGTAGTTTCGAATTCCCAAAAGTTGTACTGTATGTATACGTGTCTTGCTCTCTATACATTTATCAAACAAGTAGTCTTCTTCAGTTCAACTATAATTTTCAAGGGCCCTTTGCGTTACCTCTATTTCCTTTTCTCTGGTTTTTGTTTTTGCTTTTCTGCTCTAGCTTTTTTGCTTCCTTGTATATTATACAAAATGAAAAACTGTTGTATTGTATATATATATAGATAGAAGAAGAGCTTGCCGTTCAGCTAAAGCTGTTCTGTTTATCCTGCTGTTATCAGGTCTGTGTTTTTAGGATTTCAAGTTTGCTTGATTTTATTTGGCTCTGCTAATTCTGAAATTATAGTTGAATCAAACTTTAGAGTTTTCACTCTGCATGTGTTGCGATGAGAAATCGATTTGTCGTAAAATTCAAAAGATACCATTAATAGGTTAGTTCGCATTGTTTATGCTTTAGTGGTTGTCCCAAATATCCAAGTTTACTGTTTGGTTATTCCCTCATTTGTCCATCTGAGATAAGTTCAGATTTTCTTTCGCAGCCAAGAAATATTTTTGACTGTTAATGCTATTTTAGCTGCAAATAGGACAGGATACACAACAGCCAAAGTTATTACTTTTCTGTTGTCGAAGAAAAGAACATTTCGTCTGCTAGCAGCACCTCCTAAGCCTACAAAATGATCTAATATCTTATGAAATGTCCCCTTCTTCACAACTCTAAGCTCAAGTGCTCCAATTACATTGACCTTCCGAGACCCCACGTACCCTGCATCTACAAACGATTTGTCCAAACATTTGCAGCATTCTTGCAAAATAAATTATTACGATTTTCTAATGAGGTTCAAGAAAAACAATTGGGTTGATGAAGTTTGAAAGTTAAATCACAACGTGTTTTTTCCTCACTATTTCAATCTTGTGTTTTTTCCTCACTATTTCAATCTTCTTCACTATGTGTTCCCATGACCCATGCTATTGTTATGCTTTACTCACCAAGTACGGCTAATCTTTGGAAGGTGTTATGAAATGCCTACTACCTGTTTGGTAAAATGCATGAATGGGCTGTTTGATTTAGTTGTGAAATGCCTATTATGTATTTGTTTTCTTTGGTTTGAAATTCCTCGCTAGAAATTCCTAATCAACCTTATTGCTTGGCTTTACGATTATATGATGATGATTCTATTATTTCGCTATTTAGATAACATATTACTTCCTAAAGGTTGAGAGACGACAACATATTTGACAGAACAAAAGAAAGACATAAAAGGCCTAACTTCTTCATTTGTTTTCTCAATGAGAGAAGTGAGATCAGAACTTGATTCATAGGTTGCAATGGATGTTTTCAGTTCTAATGGAGTTTTATAGGCTTCACGTGCAAAGTATGGTTGGGCAATTGTTGATTTTTAACATGGCTGCAATAGGAACTGTCAGTGATTTGCTCAATAAAGTGTACATGCTATTGTCATGATTCCCATGTACGTTAGTCATGATTCTGTTGAGTGGTTTGTGCTCATTAGAATAACGAACTGTGTCGATTTCAAATCAAATAGCCTCTACAATTTATTAGACATGAGATTATATCTAATGATTGTAATGGAACAAAAGGAGTAATACCCAGTGTAGCACTTTCTGCTGTCTCAAACTTTAACAAGGCACCAATTTTAATACTTTAGAAAGTTGATTCAGTTAAAAAACCTTCAACTTTAAATAGCCAGATCAAAGTAACTTGAATTGCTATGAAAGGAAAAAAATTCACTCATTTATTTCATCCAAAAACTATATATGATAAAGCATAAAACACATAAGATTTAAGCCTGCTCAAATATGGGAACAGTCGAGTTTGATTGAAGGCAGAACGATCAGATACATAAACTTTTAACTAGCTTAGGTGCATAGCGAAAGAATTCATTGAATGTTCCTATAAGTTTACATCAACTCTCACCAGGTTTATATTGCAGCTTCGAGAAACCACTAAGTTTTTAATTATTGTGCAAATTTATACATGTGCTTTTGCCTTTGGTAACTGATAATTTGTTCTCCTTCTTCTGGTCTGCTCTTTCTGTATAATGCAGCTTCTTTGCTCTCGCTTTGTGTTCGTGCGGTTGTATAGTCTTCTAACTACAAGGTAATGCTTTTCCTGGCAAAACTAAATTTATATCAATATTACATGCATTTAGAATTTTATAATATGAGTACTTGTAGCTGATATATTTATTATTATGTGTGATTATTAATAACTGATAGAAATACGATATTCAAATGCCGAATAAAAAAAAGAAAATGGATCCAAACTCTGACAAGGCAAAGGACAGTAAAAATGCTAGGCGTCGTAGCCTATATAAAATGAAGCAACCTAACAAAAAAGAAGTTGTCTTGGGAAGAACTTGAACCAATAAAACTGGATTGAGCAGACAGCGTTACACTGCTGACTCAACCATCTCTACATCTTCCGTTGAGCAGCTAGATTCTGCTGAGCAGCATCCTATTCAGCGAGAAGATTGTTTACACCAATTCGAATTAGGTCAGAAAATTATATTGATATTTCTACAGACAGAAAAATATTATATTGATATATCCTAAATTCATCTACATGACAGGCTCAACATCAACTGCTGCTGAACAGTGTGATGAAAACAGTATAATGACACAAACATCCATAAATTACCATATGTTGAAACCTGTTCCGAAATGTAATTTTTGTAGTGCAAAAAGATTTGAATATGAATCAGTGGGTTTCTGTTGTGGCAAAGGTGCCATTAAGCTAATTTCTCATCAAATTCCATCAGCTTTGCAAAATCTTTACCTACAAAATAATGAGAAATCAAAGCTTTTCCAAACTTATATAAGAACCTACAATAACATGTTTGCATTCACATCTCTTGGAGTAAACTATGATAAAGATTTAGCAAAAAGAAATAAAGGTAGTTACACATTTCGAGTTCAAGGTAAGATGTACCATTTTATAGATGATCTAATACCAAGTGGTGAAAAAATAAAAAATCTTCAGCTTTACTATTTTGACAGTGAAAATGAATTGAAAAATCGAATGGCATGTTCTGATAAACTAAATCAACAAATTGTCGAAACTTTAATGGAAATATTACAAGTTAATCCATATTCTATATTCTTAAAATCTTTAATAAATATTCCACAATTATCTGATTTGTATATTGCTCTTAAATGTGATGCTGGTCTAAATCAACGTATATATAACTTACCAACTACATCAGAGGTTGCAGGAATATGGTTAGAACAAAATATTAACAACTATGTTTCCGCACCTCATATCAGAATATATACCAAAAGTGATAGAAGTCAATTAGTAAATTATTATTATGGATGTTATGATTCATTACAATATCCATTGTTGTTTCCTTATGGTGAAAATGGCTGGCATTGTGGTATTAAAAAAATAAAACATGTAGCTGCTCATTCTACTACACAAATATACTGTGAAAACGAACTATTACCAAATGTTAAAAATATGGTCTCGATTGATGGATTTTTAAATTTAGAAGATGAAATTATGCAAAAGGGTAAACGAAAAAGAGAAACTGTTTCTTGTCGTGAATATTATTGCTATAAACGTCAAATGAGAGATGATGAAAACATAATTCTGCATTCCAGCAGATTATTCCAACAATATGTAGTAGATGAATGGATCAAAATCGAAACTCAAAGGCTCAATTTTACTTCTTTTAACCAAGACTTGATAAGAACTGATCAATTAGGAGGGCTTTTAGATGTTCTACGCCGTGGGGAAAGAGAGGCTTCCCAAGTAGGTAGAAATAGAATAATACCTCCCAGTTTTACTGGTGGTCCTAGAGATAAGCGTCGTCGATACATGGATGCTATGACTTTAGTTCAACGTTTCGGGAAGCCTGATCTATTTTTGACTATGACTTGTAATCCTTTTTGACCTGAAATTAAAGAAAATCTACTATCAATTGATCAAGCACAAAATAGACCTGATCTAATTTGTCGAGTATTCCGAGCAAAATTAGAGGAATTAAAAAAAAAATATTGACCGCACATATATTTGGTAAAGTTGCTGCGTATATGTACACAATAGAATTTCAAAAGCGAGGTCTTCCTCATGCTCATTTTCTTATTATACTTGAAGAAAAATATAAAATATTAACACCTGAAGCATATGATCAATTTGTTTGCGCTGAGCTACCAGATCCCAAAATAAATCATCATTTATTTGAACTTGTTCGTTTACACATGATACATGGTCCTTGTGGTACATTAAATCCAACATGTCCTTGTATGAAAAAAAAAGGTTACTGTAAATTCAAATATCCAAAAGACTTTTGTGCACAAACAACTAAAGGCAAAAGCTCATATCCAATCTATAGAAGACGAAATACGGGACAATGTATAAAGATTGGAAGTCATCTTCTTGATAACTCATGGGTGGTTCCTTACAATCCATATTTGCTCTGTAAATTCAATTGTCATATAAACGTTGAAATTTGTTCTGATATTTAAATTGTCAAATATATTTATAAATATATATGCAAAGGACATGATAAAATTGCATTTCATTTACACACTGATAACACAAATATAGAAATTGATGAAATAAAAGAATATCAATCCGCTAGAAGGGTATCCCCACCTGAAGCTACATGGCGTATATATGCTTTTCCTATTAGTGAAATGAACCCAGGTGTATATCATCTCCAGCTTCATCTTGATGGACAACAACTTGTATCTTTTAAAAGCACCGACAATATTGATAAAGTTGTAAATAATCCTATGATAAGCAAAACTATGTTAACTGAATTTTTTACAATGAACAAAGTGAATAAGGAAGCTATGACTTTAAATTTATTATATAGAGAATTTTCAGAATCTTTTGTATGGTCAACTTCATACAAAATGTGGACATGCCGCAAACAAAGAAATGCAATTGGTCGTATTGTAACCTGTCACCCAACTGAAGGAGAAAGGTATTATCTTAGGCTTGTTCTAATGAATATAAGAGCACCTAAATCATATGAAGATTTGCTAACTTTCAATGGAGATTATTGTAGTACATTTAGAGAATCAACAGAGAAAAGAGGACTGTTACTTTGTGATAATAATTTAATCGAATGTATGTCTGAAGCAGCGACTTATGAAATGCCATCTAGCTTGAGACATTTATTTAGTATGTTGTTGGCTTATTGTAATCCAAATAATCCTGAAGAGTTATGGAAACAATTTCAAAATCCAATGTCTGAAGATTTCAACAAATATCCAGGTTTATCTTCAAAGGAAGTTCATTATAAAGTACTAAATCATATTAACGAAATTATTTATTCAATGGGACATGATATTAATGAATTTAAACTAATTCCAAAAATTATAAAAGCTTCTCCAGTGGCTAAAAAGGCTAAAGATGCACTTTCCGAAAGAAATATAATTGTTTGTAAAGAAGATTTGCTATTACAAAGGCAACTAAATAAAGACCAACAAACAGCATACAATACAATCCTCAATAGAGTTTTTTCAAATAAACCAGGGGCCTTCTTTATTGATGGCCCAGGTGGAACCGGTAAAACTTTTTTGTATCGTGTGTTGCTGGCAACTGTGAGGCATCGAGGATTTGTTGCTTTAGCAACAGCAAGTTCTGGTGTTGCAGCCTCACTTCTTCCAGGAGGTCGAACAGCACATTCCCATTTTAAATTACCTATAGAAATTGATGGAAATTTTAGTTGCAATATCAGTAAACAAAGTTCATTAGCATCTTTAATTCAAGATGCAAAATTAATAGTATGGGATGAAATTTCAATGGCAAAAAAAGAAATGATTGAGGCACTAGACTTGCTTCTCAAAGATTTAATGGAAACAAATGTTCTCTTTGGTGGAAAAGTTATTATATTTAGCGGTGACTTTAGGCAAACTCTGCCCGTTGTCCGTGGTGGTAAAAGAGAAGATTTTGTTTCTGCAAGCTTACTTTGTTCTAACATTTGGAATCAACTTGAAAAACTGCAATTGTCTGAGAATATGCGAGCAAAAATAGATCCTGCCTTCTGCCAATATTTGATGAGAATTGGTCATGGAAAAGAAAAAATAAACAACCAAGGGAAGATTGAAATTCCGCGTTCTTTTATTGTTCCTTTTACTAATGAAAAAAATTCTTTAAATATTTTATTTAAAGTTGTTTATCCCAATCTATATACATCTGCTTCAAATATTTCTTTCATTACTTCCCGTGCTATTCTAACAACCAAAAATGATTTTGTTGACGAAATAAATGATATGTTGATTATGCAATCTCCATCTAATATTAAAGTATATATTGCTGCTGATGAAACTCTAGATCCAAAAGATCAAAGTGAATATGAAGATTTTATGCATACCTTAAACCCTCCAGGATTTCCTCCTTACAAGTTATCTTTAAAAAAACATTGCCCAATTATATTACTAAGAAATCTAAATCCTTCAATATGTTTGTGTAATGGAACACGATTAACATGTGATGACTTTAAATCACATATTATCACTGCCACAATTTCTAATGGCGATTTTAAAGATACTCATGTATTTATTCCAAGAATACCATTATTAACATCACAAGATGAAAAGATACCATTTCAATTTAAAAGAACACAATTTCCAATACGCTTATGCTACGCTATGACTATTAACAAAGCTCAAGGCCAAACATTAGATTTTGTTGGAATTTATCTGAGAGAGCCTGCTTTTTCTCATGGCCAGCTATATGTTGCATTGTCAAGAGCTAAAAATTCTAACTGTGTTAAAGTATTAATAAAACCACCAACAGTTGAAGATAAAAATGATTGTTGTACACATAATATAGTTTATGACGAAATTATTGCAAAAGTTTTTGTCTAAATTGACACTGCTGCAATTTACGATAAAGAAATCCCCTTATTTCCTTCAATCATTTTATATTATGTTATGCAATTCTGTTACTATCTATATTCTATATTTTCTCATATTATTATTATACGCTAACAACATTACAATATTATAATCACAGATCGTAATGGCAGAAAGATCAGGCATAAATGCAATTACCCCAGAAACTAAAGAATGGACCTTTAAGGTGCAAGTCATTGATAAAGGCCGACCTAGAGATAACCTGCAAAAAACCAATAAGTATCAACTCATGATTCTTCAAGATGAAGAGGTACAACATTGCTTTACTAAAATTTATTTCGCCTCTTTTTATTTCTCTCACTATATGTTTTATAAATCTATTGTGGATATGCTAAACTAATATAATTATTTCTAATCTGTCTACAAAATAGATTGTTAAAAATGTTCCTTACTCATTTCCAAATATGCAACAACAATATTTACTTACTAATCTTCTACTCTAAATATTGACCTTCATATTTTTGCATTTAAAATTTGTCGTCAATTAGTAGCTGCTGTTCCATATCCTATCTGGTCATTTCTTGCTAATACTTTTTCAATATATTTCTACATCTCTTCATACTCACTACAATCAATCTCTCACACTCACACGTCCTCATTGAGGCTTTTGTGCATATTTTGTAGGCATGTTATTTTATCAAAATATATGTATTTGCACATAAATCTTTTAAAACTACGATATATATTATTAATGTATGTATAGCTGGAATATTATGTATACATATTATTACTATATGCATTATGATCATCGCGGAATAAAAGAAATTGGTTTGTTCCTTTAAGGAATTTGCTGAATGATTTTAGTTTATCTCTCCTTTAGCGAGACTGATACGTAATAATCTTACTAGTGTAGAAGTAACATAGGTTGATTTCAATATTTACGACTTTTGGTAGATGTTGGTTATTGAAATGTATGCAATATTGGATCTCATGAATTCATAGTGGAACTGTTTTCATTGCTTATGTTTTGAGTAAGTGGTTTATTTGCATAACATCTCAGCTTTATCTTAACTGAAGAAAAGAAATTAGTTTGCGGCTTTAAGAAATTTTCTGAATGGTTTTAGTTCATCACTCTTTTTGCATGACTGATACAATGATAGTCTTGCTAGAGAAGAACTAATAAAAGTTGATTTGGAACTCTATGCAATTTGATTCTTTGAATGTGCAGTAGAAATTACCAGCATGTGTGTAATGTTCTTCTATCAAATAAATTGCAACATTTTATGCATTTTCCTAACTTAAATCCTCAGTAATAGTATTTATATAAAAAGTGGCCCTCCTATTTTTTATTAACAATCTAGAAATATTTATCATAGATACAACTGATTTATATAACTTAGTCATTTATGTACAACTTTTGCTTAATAGTGTTAGCTTCAATGAATATTATGTATGTTTATACTTATTTGTGTGACTACAACAATAGTCCCTTTCTCTGTTTGCAACAATTCGGCTTGCTACCGCCCTTCCCCAAAATTTTATTGTTTCTGTCATAAACTGGCAATCTTCAGATGACATTGGTCATATGTGCATTATGCCCCTTTTATGTTTCTTTAGTCTATATACACTTTGAAGTTCAAACTTAAAAATTGCAGTTTTAGGAATAACCATGCTTTATACTTAGAAAAAATTCAACTTCTGCAGGTAAAAATAAAATGTTAGCAAAAAACTTCCTTAGAAAATAATGTAACTGTATAAAATTTGACTAACTCAATTGTACTTTCTGCTTTCTCATAGGAAGCACAAGTCCAAGGAATAATGTATGGCAGCGATATAAAAAGTTATGCTGAATTGCTTTTTCCGTACCATACCTATTTGGTATCAGTTGCAACTGTTAGCAAATCAAGTCATGCATATGGAATTCCAATCAACACTTTCCTTTGGACAATTGGTAAAGGCACTCTCATTGAACCAATAGAAGAAATTGAGCCACCAGAAAATTCACTGCCACCACCAACACAGCTTACTCATACAACGTTCGACAACTTCCACCATCAACCTGAAGGATTAGAATTTGGTATTACAACATTTAACAACCTATACTTCTCATTAACTATAACTGTCTAACAACTTAAGCTTTTCGTCTAATTTATACACTACTTTTCTATTTCTGCAAGATGTACTTGCCATTGTAGTTAACGTCGGCTTACCAACATGTGCGGCTAATGGATGTAGAATTCAAGAATTGATTATAATGGATAATCAGTAAGTATACATTTGTCACCATTTTCAATTTTTCTCTTGTTCCTTTGAAATCTTTATAACGAATTAACTATCTTACAAATTGATCCTGCCAGCTCTTCTAAAAAACTTTTCTATTCTGTTTATCTTCTACTTATCTAAAACTCAATAAAGTCCTTTACCAATAGGTTGCCATATGCACACAATACAAATGATGAATAAAATTCTATGTATTTCCTGACGCAACGTAAAAAAACGCTGTTATGTTTCTATTGTTATTCCCTTATATATTCTGATTGCTATCACAATTATACTTTCCTTCATAATTGCAATTACTGTTGTTGCGACAAACAAGATTAGGAATTCTTAATTTGTAGAAACTTGATAAAAAATTGAAAGTTTTTTTGCTATTAAAAAACTAGATTTCATTTATTTTTTTGTTTAAGATATTCAAAACCTTTCTTCCTTAGTGAACTATAACTGTTTCCATATTTTCCCCTTTTTCCTCTTGGTGAACTCTACAAAAAAATAATTCAATTTTTGGCTTCCACTTATTGAATTGATCTAATTTTGTTTTTTATTTCTATGTTTGTATAGTATACTGAACTGTCTTTGCTTCCATTTCTACTCAACTAAATCTCATATTTTACTTGATGCATAAGGACAGAACTTGTTCATACTATTTATAATGACACAAGCATTTAATATTTTAGTTGAATGTATCTGCCTTTGTTCTACTGTTACTTCAACTTGTAGTATTTGATTGTTTTTATAGCTTATACTGTTATGAAGTTTATCAATTTCATTCTAATACTATCCTCTGTGTAAAAATACAATGCAACAATTGTAATCTTCTTTAATTCTTTTTTTCCCAGAAAAAACCCCAAAAAGCTTACACTTTGGGAAAGCTTCATTGATCATGACGGAATAAATATTGCCGAACAACTTGATCAGTATCCCATCATCCTGGCGAGAAAGATTGCAAAATCAAAATCATCTGCAGGTAAACACGCACACTAATATGATATTCTTACAAATATCAAAGCACTCACTTTACATTCGATCATTCCAATATATAGGATTAACAAGCAGGTTTGCCACAACAATCCAAATCAATCCTCCATACCCACAGGTTGCTGCGCTAAGAGCATGGTATTTGCTTCCACAAAAATTGGCTGCCAACAAATACATATGCATATGCATAAACTGATACTTACTTGTTTAAATTTATATTCCTAGGGCTAAATCGAATGAACAATTGTTGATCACATACACCAAAAAGAGTATAACCTCAACATGTTCTCTTCAACTTATTCCTTTTGAAAATGAGATCATATCAATTGTCGATGCACAGCAGCACCTTCCGGTAAGAACAAGTACAAATTCCACAGATCATCAAATTGTATATCCATTCACACTTTCCAACAATCTTCCAGGGCCAAATAGTTTGCATACAAGCCGAATTTTCACTATTGGATGAAAATCAGCACTTCTATACTTTAGCCTGTTCGACATGCAAACAAATCTTTACTAGACTTCATTCACGGAGAAGATTTTATTGTGCAACTTGTCGCCGTTCCGCAAATCTTATTCCAAGGTATGACAATCGCTAAGGTATCATTTACAAAACTTCAACCAGTAATGCCTGTTCAATCAGACAACATATTTTCCCCCCTTTTATTATCATGACAAAGCTCCAGACAAATGTCTTCTATTTCTAAACCATAGAATTCTAATTTTTTTTTAATTTCACATTGAAGTTTAATCAGCTTCATTTGGTTATAGGAGATCATTTCCTGTTACGCTGCACGTTGTTACAATTACTGAATATGGTTGATGATTTCTGTATGTAGAGTGTTCCACCTAACTTTTACTTTTACTAACATATTTCTAACATTCTTGTCTTGCTCAGCCTTAAGATAGTTTTCCTTCTAATGAATTCTGATGTTTGCACCCTGGTTTCTTCTTTTTGCCTTTCCACTGTCTTACTTGTCAAGTAACAACTTCAAATTATCCTCTAATTTTCATTATCTTATAAAACAGATGCCAATTTGACAACTCCATTACAGACAACAGTGGTTCAGCAATAGCACTAATCGCAGATCAACCTGCTGAAACAATGTTACATCTCACTTCAGAAGAGATCTACGACATTCGCTGCACTAAGGTATATATTACACCTAAGTAAAATAAATACAATATAAATACCTATTGTTAACTAATCTTTTCAAACGCCTCCCGTAGAAACAAATGTTGCCTCTTGCAAATATGACAAGACAATTAACTGGAAAGACATTCACCATTCAAGTCAAAAAATCATTTGCCAAAACTATGGATGGAACTCCTGGAAAATTAATTATTTTGTCATATGCGGAAAAAGAAAATGTCATCAGTGCCCCATCATCACCTACTCGGATGGACACAACAGGAAGCAGCAAAAGGAAGATTGGAAACAAAAAAGACAAGGAAGAAAGGCATGCTCTGGAGGTTAAAACTCCCCCTACAAAACACTAAAACAAGGTATAAAAACTTCGGCATTTTCACAACTGCTACTTCCTGCATTCAAAATTTCAACTAACTGCTGTATTTTAATTTTTTCATTAGTGAAAAGCCATGACGTGTACATTTTGCAACATGGTTGGAGCCATTTTCTACTCTTGCAGCAACTATATCCATAACAGATTGCTTTCCTTTTTCTTATGTAAATAAAATGTACATACCTATGTTACAAAACTTGGCTCTAACATCTAATATATAACTTTTGGTTGTGTCACAGTTACTATGTACATAATACGCAATTTTCATATACGTGCCTTACTTGAAATGTTGGGCCCGTGCTGGCACGGGCCATCCACTTCTAGTACATAGTAGAAGAGAGAGTTTCAAGTTTTTCAACATGTCACTTTTTGGGTATTTAATAAAAGTTTGAGGGTATTAAAGTCTTTACAAAGTTTTATTGAATAAAGTTGCTTAGCAGAGTTGTCTTTTATGCTTTATCAATTGGACTCCATCAAGAGCTCTAAAAAAAGCCCATCCTTTTATCATTTAATTACAAAGCATACCCCTATAATTCCATGGAAGCTGAAGATAGGATGGGTCCCATTAGTTCTTATAGAGTATTTTTAATTTTTTTTGGTGAATAGAGGCACACTATTTTTATGTATTGGGCATAAGTTAAATATTATTTTGTGTGTTAATTTTATTTATTCATTATTAAACGATAGATTTTATTTTAACTTGTTATGATTAAAATGCAAAGTGAGGACAATAATTTTCTTATATTTTATTTTTAATATTAATAACTTATTTTTTAAAATTATTTTTCAACACCTAATATTAAATATTAATTAATAGGAGTATTTTGTGGGGAAAAAATAGTCATGTTAATCATTATTTTCTTAATAGATAAATGTGACAAATAAAATTGAACAAGAGAATATATATTTCAAAGTTACATTGAGAAAGTAATTTGTGGAAATAAATAAATAATGAGGTGAACCAGTAATACGATGAAAATGTTATTCTCCAATTTGTTGGGATATTTTGTTAAATCAATTCATATCAATTAATTATAATTAATAACATATATAATTTTTTTTTAATTTAAATCTTATATTAAAATATTTTCTCTTACACTTGTTCATTTTAGCAAATTAAGTAAAAAAAAAAAAATCGTATAAATTATCTTTTTTATTAAATAATTATATGAAATACTAACGGTCAATTTTATTAATATTTGTTTTTATAAAATACAAATCTATCTGACCTATAGTTTTAATTAAAGAAACCTAATAATTGATCTGGTTCAATTCAATGTGGTCATTATTTTAGTTTCTGGAATTTGACTATTTGAAAAACATCTTTCGCAAATGCATACTATACTCCTAAATAATTAGGGATTTAGATTTATTTAGAACATTAGTAATATATATTAGGAAAAATTGTATGAAATAACAAACTATTAATTTAAATTAAGTGTTATAATCATAGTTTATTTTAATTGTAATTCGCAACAAACATCCCATTTTTTTGTCATCTGATTCGGTATACAATTAGCCATTTTCGGTATACAATTAACCATTTTATACATTTCGGTATAAAATGTATAAAATGCGTATGTGTTTGTATAAATCGAGAGAAAAGTGTATATACAAATACAAATACATATATTTTCATCCTATACACTTGTAGTTATATAAATACAGATCTTATTATACAAATTACAATGTATAAATGAATTTATACAAAATAATTTGTATAAAATTGAATGTTTCTAGTGAATTATACAAATAAAAAGCTCCATAGCAAACATAAAATTTGATATGGGGCTCAATTATGCAAACTATAGCTATAGAATACAAATATGATTTTTATGTTTGCTGTATGTGAAAGTTGCTCAAATATTAATATTGGGCCCGTGCTGACACGGGCCATTTTTTCTAGTATATATATATAGTACTCCGGTTCCTCAGTTACACCTTGCGCAAGAAACCTCAAACCGGTTCGGAGCACATACAAATCACTTCAGAGTTCAGACTATCGGAGAAGAACATCAATCGGCGAACCAAAATGTTGTTTCAACTTCCTCGCCTGACCAATGCTCTCCGGGAACCATTTGACGCTGATCAAGCTTACCTTCACCGGAAAACCATTCTGCAAAATCTCAAGTCTCGCAGGTACCAGAATCGCATCTTCAAATTACACACCCTTTTCGTTTTTGATTAATAATTTTTTTTCTTGTTTTCAGTACTGCAACTTCACTTGAAGAATCAGAACTTGCTCGAAAGATTGTGTATAAATGGGACGAAGGTACTATTGATTTATTAAGAATTAGTACGTTCTTCTTTTTTCGTTTTGAATATACTTTAAGAATATTTGAGATACATGGAAATATGTTCGATATAGTCATCTCAATTAGCTTATGATTGAAAGGAAGCATTTTGAAATTCTTTTATGCCCCTTTTCATTTCCACTGCTTAATGAATTGTTCTGTAATTGGTGCAGCTTCTCCTGAGTTGCGGCAAGCGTATAAGCAGTTTATAGGCGCGGTGGTTGAGTTGATGAAGGGTGAGATTGTGTCAGAGGAGTTTAGGGAGGTGGCATTCAGTGTGTATAGGCTTTTCAGTGGGCCAATGGTGGAGGGTGAGGAACACAGGCGCATTGCTGAGAAGAAGTAAGCATACAGTTTCTAGATGTATTGCTTGAAGATAACTTATTGCTCCTTAGTTTGTCTGTGTATATTTATATTTATGGTACTTGCTAATCTTTAGAATACATGAGGATCAGTTGGCGATGGGGTGGAGTGGTGAACCAATTGGTCATGTTGATATGCTTTAATCGCTAGGAAATAAATGGAGAATGTCGGCTAGTAAAATGAATAGGTGCATGATCAACAATGCCTTAGCTGCTCAGCAGGGTTTTTAAGTCTCTTTTTTTCTTCATCAAAAAGTTTCTTTTTTCATCCCTTTTCCCAAGCACGTGAAGTTCTGTAAGCTAGGATAAAAACTGTTCCGACTGCTTGCTGTATCCGTCTCTCGTTGTAGTATATTTCAATCCACTTGCAGTTTGTATCTGTTCCTTTTGATACTTCTTATTTGAGAACCTATTCGCCAAAAATAAAGGAGAAAAAAGATAATTGCTGATGCTAGTGTCAGGCCAAATGAGTTCTCATATTAGGTCCACTTATATAGGCTTCTGCTGGGTCCAGAAGCACCGTGGGCATTTAGTTTTTTGCAGAAGGATCTAAAAGGCATTTTGTCCCATTCGTTGTTCTTTGTGTATCAGATTCATAAATCTTCCAAAGCAAAAAGTCAACTTCATTACATTATATTTCATTGTGTGAACTAGTGCTTGATACCTTACAGAAAACTCTACATGTTAGACCTTTTTAATTGTTAGGCAAAAAGATCACCCAGTAGTGGAATGTTCTTGATGGACGTGTTAATGTTATTCATACCCAGAAGTAAAAGGTTTTTCAGTCCTTGATTGCTGAAATGTAAGTTACTCCTTGTAATCTATATCTTAACGAGTTGAAAAATGAATTCTAGAACCAGCATGCTTCTTATACTTTTCTTATCTGCTGCCAGCTAAGGTAATAGTTAGTAAAGATTGCATGACTAACATTTGTTGTGCGCAAAGTATTAAAGTTTCTTATCAACATAATAATTAGCATAAGGTTGAAAAAGAATCTAGAGTAATACTGATACAACAACAACATACCCAGTGTAATCCTACATGCGAAATAAATGGCGAATAGTAAAGACCTGGAGATCAGATATTAGGTGTATATTTTTTCTTTCCTTGAATATTTTGTGAATGTCTGCATGCTGAGAAAGTTTCTTTGAACTGCTAGTCTGCTAAGTCAATCTTTTATTTTGAATGCAGGCTAGATTTGCAAAAACTTGTTGGCCACGTAGTTTCAGACTCATTACTATCAAGAGTTGCCTCTTTAGCACAAGGATTGTATGAGTTGCAGAATAATCACCCTGGAATTGAGACCGTCTCTTTACCAGAAGTGTCTAATGGAACCACTGATGAAGTGGAATTTGGCTCGGACCTTGTGTTCAGACCGCCAGCTCGTTTTTTAATTGATGTTTCCTTGGAAGATTCTGATTTTCTTGTTGAGCAGGATAGTGCACCTTCTTCAAGTCATGAAACACAGAATAAACATGGCTCCTTCTCAAATTTTAGAGAATCTGTATCTGGTGGAAAATTTGATTTAAGCTGGTTAAGCGATGCCTGTGATGTGATAGTTAGAGGAAGTACTTCGCAGCTTCCTCGAGATGAACTGGCAATGGCCATATGCCACGTACTTGATTCAGAGAAACCAGGGGATGAGGTAACAATATACCCCTTTCACTTCATAGTTCTGTGACATGCTTTAACCTCATCTTTTGGCACATCAGTTCCGGAAGCATATAATATGTTTCTTTTTTAGATAGCTGGCGATTTGCTTGACCTTGTTGGTGATGGTGCATTTGAAACAGTTCAGGATCTTATCATGGTAAGAATTTTGACCTGATATTCTAATTATTGTGGATCTTCATTGGACATATCATCAAATTGTTCTTTAAATTTATGATGCATTGAAGTAAAAAGTATGTACAGTACCTACGGTGTAAAGTAGTCTGAGTCTGATGATATGTTTTAGGATTGGTTGAGAGATTATAAATACAAATCTGGGCCTCATAGTATTTATGAGTTGAGTTCTCCAAAATGCTAGATTTATGGTAAATAGAAACAGTAAGCAATCAGGTAGAGAATCATTCAAATAGCAGTAAGCAATAAGGTTCATCCATTTGCAATTTGGTACTGTTTAAATTATAACTTTTCTCCATTCTACCTTTTTCATGAGATCTTGTACCTCCTATCTCAGCACAAAAAGGAAATTGTTGATGCAATCCATCACGGACTAATTGAACTGAAAGCTGACAAGATGAGTACAGGCGGGCAATCGCGCGCTCCTAGTTATGCCGTCCAGGTAAGTAATAGATATATAGCCATGATAATGTCATACATACAATGCCACACTTGGCATTTGAATTTACTTGTTACTAGTCGAACAGGTAACTGTTCAAACCGAGTCTGAAAAGCAAATTGATAAACTTCGTCGCAAGGAAGAAAGGAAGCATAGGCGAGGAACAAATAATGGGGTTGAGGGTGATTTGTCCACCGTGAGTTTTAGTTCTTTGCTTCATGCTAGTGAGAAGAAATATATATTTGAGGACCTCGTTGGTCATGGTGAAGGGACAAACACCTTAGGTCCTACAGCCCTTCCTCAAGGAACCATCAGAAAACACTACAAAGGATATGAAGAAGTCATTATCCCTCCAACACCAACTGCATCTATGAAACCTGGGGAGAGACTGGTATTTTCCTTTTCTGCCACTATGTTTTCCTTTACTTATTGTTGTTCTCTCAGCTACTTATATACTTTGGCTTAATATTGGAGACACTTTGTTAATACTATTGTCTAGTACTTCTCTTTTCTGGTCCTCATTTTATATATATATATATATATATATATATATATATATA
>JAJOOH010006255.1:0-10141 GCA_029582605.1 Solanum gracilifrons
ATTATATCTTAGGTTTTTTATCCTAATTTATATGGCATTGATAGAATTTAAAGTGTGAAATAATTGTTAATTATTGTAATAGATAATATGGAGTATTTAAGTCATTTATAGTATAATATGTAGTATTTAAGTAGAAGGTGGTGGGGCCCACTTAAATAGTTTGATAAATATATTGGATATTAGTAGTGATTTATAGTATAGTAATTAATAATATATAATATGTAGTATTTAAGTGGAAGGTGATGGGGCCCACTTATATATTTTATATAGTAAGTATTGAACATTTGTAATGATTTTATTGGAACAATGATAGTAAATCCTAGACTCTTCTAATATATAGTAATATCAAAAATAAATAAAAAATTTGGTTTATTTTCGTTGTGAAAGAGTGGGGGACTAGGGAGTAGAATCGTGAATATAGACTTGGCTCTTTGTTTCAGTTGAGCCCAACCTGTAAATTGATAGGGATGGGCCACAATATTTTGAGCATGTTTTAAAACGAGGCTTCTTAGCAAGTCCGTCAGTTTGTGAGACTTAAACAACACTCTCCAATATATGCCAAAAGATAGAGGATTATATTATTTTTTTTAAATTGAAAAGCTATTTAATTAGATAAATATTCTGATCATATTTACTAATTCTTTCTATAGTTTGAAATACTTATATATTATCTTACTAATTAATAATTTTGTACTTGATTTCAACTCAGATACATGTATTTTTGCTACCAGATACACTAAAATATATAGAGAGAGGAGAGCAAGAAAGTCTATGTATCTCAAATACATGTTAATCACACTAGATACATGTATATGAGATACCAAATACAGGGAGAGTGACAGACGAGATAGAAGAGAGGTGAGCGAAATAGAAGGGAGGTGAGTGAGAGAGTCAAATATATGTGAATCCACTTGGATATAACATATTTAGAATAAATTACACATAATTTTGACCTTATGTATCCAAGATACATGTATCTGAACACGCCAAATACATATATCTTAAGTCCAAAATTCTAGTTAGTTTCATAATAATGAAAAGTGAAGGAAAGAAAGGTAAATAAGTACTAAATTAGTGAAATTTCTGTGAGTTACTTTTAAAAGAAAATCACAAAAAGATGAGTCAAACTTAAAAGGTACAAGCCAATCATATATTTATAAGGCAAAGCCTAAAGATCAAAGTCCTACGTTTTTAATATAAAATGATTAATAAACTAAAGTATGTAGATGTTAGTTTTTAGGTAGATTTGACTTGTGGAATTATATTGGATATATTGTGTTTGAAAGGTTTTAAGTTCTATGCGTAAACAGAAAGAAATGCTCTTTTTTCTTTCAGACCACCAAACACTTACTAATATCAATAAAGCATTAAAAAATGTCATATATAATTAAAATTGTATTGGAACCAACAAAACAATATGAAAATATTGCGATTATTAGCACTTAATAATATTACAGGGATAATTTAATGGATATTTACATAAAATTTATAGTGTTAAATGTTAATTACATTTTATCCCTACTCTTTTTCAAATTACAAAAATTTCTTAAATTTGGTGGAATCCGGATACATCCCAAAACGCCTTGATACATCGTGTTCGGATTTCAAATACATCACTCAACATCTCGATACATCGCATCTCATGTTTTGATACATCACTCAATGTTCCGATTCATCGCGTATGTCCCAATACATTGCGTAAAGTGATGTATCTGAGAATATGAGAGAGTAGAGATTTTTGTAATTTTTTCAAATGGTAGTAAATTTTAGAGAATATGATAGATTAAGTTGTGTATTTAGATAATTTTTCCATTAATCAAGGTTGAGATTCGTTTTAAAATACCCAAAAAAGAGCTTTTAAGTAAATAATCATAATTATATTTATTGTTCTTTACTTTCTAAATAAATTTTATATTAGCATAACCACGACGAGATAATATTTTGTACTAAATACATAACAAGTAATCCATTATTATAATTAGCAAAATATTTCATAGTTATCAAGGGTATTCATCCAAGCCATATTTTAATACTAGATCCCAATCATTGGATTATAATCAATCAATAAGATCCGACTAATGATCCAAAATAATGTCACAGCTTAGCTCATTATATGAAGACTTTATTTGATTAATTATTCACCAAAACTCTAGCAAAAGTACTCAAGAAATAGGCTAAAAATGAAAACGAGCTGTTTTGATTTGGACTTACAATTTGAATAGGGTCATTTGCACAAATGAATGGTATTTGAATTTTGTCCTCAAATTTGATAATTTTTAATTGTTGCTCAGTAAAAACTTTGATATCAATTTTTTTTAGGCATAAAGTTATATTTTTGTATCATAATATTTTATTATGTCTTCAACATTAAAATAACAAACAATTTTTTCATAGGAAATAAGCTTTTTTGTTGTATCATGATATTTCTTACGTTATAATACAAGGCATAACAAGTCATATGGTATATCAAAAAGAAATAATATATTTTCCAAATTAAAACAAAACATACAAACTCACGCATATATTCTACCATTTATAATGACTATCAATTTTTTTTTCCTTCTAAAAACAATAAACAACATTTTCCCTAAAAAGCAAATTGCAATTTTTGCATACTATAACAAAATTTTAAAATACTACACAATTTATATTATACTATAACTTATTTTTAATCAAATTTATTCCGAACAAAAAAAAAAATCATATGTCGGGTTTATTAGATTCAGATGAATTAAGAAGTATTTTATTTATAAACTTTTATTAAACAAATCGCAGAAACAAAAATTAAACACCAAACAGTTTTAAGGGTTATTCGTGCAAGAGCTTAATTGAACATGGGTGGCCCACTTGCAGCATCCAAATTTGTCTGTTTTTTTTATCTTTCAATATCAAATTTCTTTTTAATTCCTGATAAATAATACTTGTAGTTTTCTTATTATAGTTAATTACGAGAAAAGTGACATTTCATGCGATTTAAAAAACTATATTTCCTAAAATGAAATTTCAAAAGTATTTTCAAGAGGAAAGATCTATTAAATTTGTTCAAATCACGTGAAAATACTTTTGTCATATCAGAAAAATTGTTTATGTTTGATTATTTTTTAGAAAAAAAGATATTTTGAGTATCAGATTGCAAAAATGAAATATATATAAATACAATTGAGTTACATTAGGGGAAAAAAATGGTTCTAGTAAATATATAAGATTTGGTTTAAAAAATATTTTTGTCCTGGGAAAATGAAAACTATTAGTTTTTCTATATAAAAGTTGGGCCATACACTTGGGTCATTACTCATTAGGTTATTTAATTAAATAAGAGATACTAATAATCTTGAAATAAAATACAAACTTATTTTACATTTGCATATTTAATTGTGAATATTGACTAATAACAAAATACATTTTATACTAAAATAATAAAACTAGCTATCCATGAAATAGTTAATCATTAAGATATTTTTTTCTATTCCATTGTGATAAAGATAAACACACAATGACAGAGCTAGAAATTTGGTGAAATGTGTGCAAATTTTCCTATTAGTTGTGTTAAGAGTGTACAAAATTAAATATATACTCATGTTAATTAACACTTAACCTATGTACACCAATAATTTTTTGACAAAGGGTGTGCACCGAAATACCCTTCGCCTAAGGTGGCTCCGCCCTTGTAAACACAGGGTAGATCTAGTGGGTTGGAAGGGTGTTCATCCGATCCATTTGACAAAAAATTATAATGTGTATATAAGGTAAATTTTTAATTTTGATGTACATGTATAGATTTTGAATTTTTGAACACACGATTAAAGGTTGATTCAATGATTTAGGAGTTCAAAATTCATCTTTAATATTTCAAATTCAAATCTCAAAAGATACCATTTTCTTCTTCTTCTAAATTCTCGTAAAAATTCTGAATCCGCCACAACAAGTAACCCACATTCAAGTGCTTTCCAAAATGGATAGGATTACCTTTTAGAAAAAAGGAATAAATACCCTTAATGTCAAAAACTTGACCAAACAGATGATTGCTAACTTTTTCTTTCAATATTTTGTTGAATATAATAATATAATATAAGTTCATAGAGTGGATAATATTAAATATACTTAAATTTTTCATTTCATAAAAAGAAGAATAAGCCATAATTCCTCTATAAATCTTTTTTTTCCCCTTCTCTCTCTTTTGTGTTTGTTCGGACTTCGGACAAAGCATTCAACAATTGAAGTCTACTCTCCCCCACACCTACAAAGCCCTCAGGTTTTTCTTTCTTCCCAAAGAAGACACTTCACTTTTTTTCTCTTTCTCTTTGGATTTTTTTCTAATTTCTATCGCCTTGTGTAAATGCAGCACAATTATCCGATGGATTTTCAGAGCAAAAAACTCATCAACGATCCCAATGGTAACTGAAACCCCTAAAAATTGCTCTATCATTTTTACTTTGTTCTTCTTTCAATTGGATTGTTTATTGGATATTGATGTGATAAATTGTTTATGTGCATTGCTTGTCATGTTCGTTGAATTGAAATAGTAGATTTTGTCTAATTTGAGAAAGGGATTTTTTAATCAAGCGAGTTGTTTGAGTATATACGATCTTTGGTGGAAGTAGAAAAGAAAAAGAATTGACTTTAGTGTTTTGTCTTGTTGGAAATGAAGGCAAGTCAAATATAGGAATAAAAAAAATATAGTTGTAGGTATTAGGTAGAACTACTAATTTGCTATGCTTATCATACCAAACCTAAAGTAAGTGCATATGTGTAGAAAGGAGAAAAGTGTTTTGTTTTGATAACTGTGTTGTCCGGTTTCCGGTTTCCGTTGTCCAGGACAACTTATCTTCACTTAGACTAATTCCACGGGGTACTAGCTAATTCGTACTAGGACATATATCGGTTAACTCTGTCCACCGCAGTTTGGATAGAGGGGAAGAAATCACCTAGTGTTTTTTGCCTCGGGATTTGAACATGAGAATTCATGCTTCTCAATTCACTTCGTCAACCACTAGGTCACACCGATGGATGTCTCTTTTCGCTTCTAGAAATCTAGAACATTTATGGACCAATGTAAAAAAAGAAATTCAACATTTTGACAGTAGCGAGGAGAACGAAAGGAGTTGAAAGGGGCATGTACCCTTTTTTTTTTGTAAAGAAAGAGGGCTACTTCACGAGTCGCTACTAATAATTGAAAAGGTTCACAACGAGTTCTGTCTATAGTCATAAAGGGAACGTTTCCGCAGGAGCCATGGAAAAAGTATTCACTACTGCTTACAGCACCTTCATTCACTCGTCTTGCTACTTCGGAACTGTTCAACTGACATGTGGAGTCGAATTCACTTTCAGTAATCGGAGGCAGGTCAGGGGCTGGCGGGCACGCCCCCATCTTCTTAAGTTTGGGAATTTGTGAATGTTCTGGCGCTTAATTTACATTAAAAGATGAATTAGTGTTGTAATGAAACGGGCCTGAATATGACAGAATGGATGTATAAGGTTCATGTAGCTGATCAGAACTAATTTGGAATTGAGACCTAGTTGAATGACATCATGGTCTGTTTCAATAGATATGTATGTACATTAATTTTTACCTTATCAAAAAATTAATAAAGAAATGTATGTACATTTGTGTGTGTCATCTGTATGTGGCATAATTAAATATTATAGAGCTTTGTGAAGCTTATAATAGGTACTGAGGTCTTATGTTATGTATGTAAACTGGAAAGCATAATATTTATGTGCTGTAAATACTGAAGTGCAATGATTTGCAGATGTTGTGACAGAGTTCATTGAGGGACTTATTGAGAATTACCCAGGGTTGCAATATCTGGATGGTTTCCCAGAGGTGATCTACCTTTAGTTACTTTGTTCACTTTATTGTTTACATGTTTCTCTACTAAGATAATATGCGTTGCAAGTTGGTTGTAACATGTTATCTTCTGTGCTGAAAGCCAGGTTAAGGTTGTCTTGCGTGCTGATGTTTCTGGTGCAAAATATGACAAAGTTGCCATCATATCAGGTTTCTTCAATTTGAACTGTGTTTCATGTCTATATTTCAACACTGGAGTTTTCGTTTCATTGGTAGCACTAATAATTTGGCATTCAGAGCGTCATACACAAGTTGGAAAAAGATCAAGCTTGACAGACTAATCAATCTGTATAATAGCGAAACTGGTTATTGTAATGAGTTAAGACTATAGGTCTTGTATGCATTGCTTGCTCACCACTTCTGAAAGATAATATCATTGCGTATGAGATTCTGCTGCAGTTTCGTGTTTAAAACTAAATACAGTTTTCAGTAGTTCGTTAATATGCAATGACTAATCATTTTCTGTTTCACGGGGTAATAATTTTATCAATGTGGTTCAGAACTTCCCATAAAGAAGTGGTATAGAACGTAAAAGAGATTGGTTCTCTACAAATGACTCCTAAACATCTAACACTAACATAAACCACACGGGTGCACCAAAAGTTTACTAGAAATAAAAGACATGCTCCGAATGCACAAAATTGTTTTCCACACCTTCAAGGCTCTTTTGTTTATTTCCCTTCAAAGTACCCACATATTAGCCAAAGGAGCGGCATCCCATCCTCTGCATCTTCTTTTCCTTAGCTGGACAGAACAACCTTGAACTCTAGTTGGGATTGACCACTAATTATATATGAATATTTATGACTTAAAAGTGTTCTTGAGAATCTTTAACTTGGGATGTATCTTTGGAACTCCAGTGAAGTGAAGTGAAGTGCAGTTTAACCTGGTATCTTGGTACTTCTATAACTTAGGTGGTGGAAGTGGCCATGAACCTGCTCATGCTGGATTTGTTGGAGAAGGGATGCTGACTGCAGCTATCTGTGGGGACGTTTTTGCCTCTCCAAATGTTGACTCAATTCTTGCTGTATGATATGCTATTAAGTATTACCCCCTTTGGTTAGCATGTAGACATATATAAGTTCTTCCCTATTGATGTCTGCCTACTGACCTGATTCAATTTAGGGCATACGAGCTGTCACAGGTCCCATGGGATGCCTTCTTATTGTCAAGGTACCACTTATCCTAGCTGTTAATTTAATTACTACCCTTGTCTAGTTCTACCAGTTAGGTTTAATGGGGTTGACAATGCACATAAAGGATCACCAATTATCATCCTACTTTTGGTTATACTGGAATATTTACTGTTGAAAGAAAGATGCTGTGGATCGCTGTTACATTCTTCATTTATGGTTATAACTCATAATGAAGTGATCTCATGATTTGCTTACATTTCATGATTACAATGCACTTTGGTTCTTTACAGAACTATACTGGGGATCGACTGAATTTTGGTTTGGCTGCCGAACAAGCAAAATCTGAAGGTTATAAAGTCGAGGTATCATTGTGATATCAGTATAATTAGTTTGTTGTTAATTATTATTTGTACTATGACTACGACGATGATTGCAATAGCTAAGTAATCATCAAAAACTGGAAGATAAGTACACACTGATATACATGCATGTATTTTTCTTTATCACCAGATGGTAATCGTCGGTGATGACTGTGCTTTACCACCTCCAAGAGGCATTGCTGGCCGAAGAGGGTTGGCAGGGACACTTCTTGTTCACAAGGTTCACAATCTCTATCTGTGTGCATGTCTTTTGGATTTCATTTGAATGGGCATAGATATTTGACTTCAGTCATAACTGATTGAAGCTTTTACAATTTTCCTCTCAGTTCAAAACAAATTTTTTCCTATTGATACCACCTACAAAATATATTGAAGTTCTATGTGTTTTGTGTAATATATCTGCTTCTCTTTCCTGTAGTTCATAGTGCATTCACATATTTTTATGGACCTCCTACTAAATCCATGGAGTTTCATATTAGTGTGGCACACAGTTTGATAGAACAATATAATTCATTTACTGTGCCACATTACGTAATGTTTGTTCCAAGGTCTTGAGATTCTCTAAACTCTGATGGACTTCAAAGGAAAAACCAAACTCAAATATTAAGAGATTGATAATGACATAAGAGTGCCTTTTGGTGATTTCTGAAAAAAGTCAAAATTGCTAGCTTCCTTTTGTCAACTGCATTTTCTTCTCACAAGAAACAATAGTATTAATGATCTCTTTGGTGTTCTTGACTTTTCAATGATACATAAGAGAACTATTAGTTACCAGTTTCAAAAATAAAAAAAAGGAAGAGAACTATTGCAGAATCTCTGATCATTTGAGTGACAACAATTTCAGCTATTTAAAATGCATGCTGAGAAAGCTGGTAATTTCAACGTTTTGAGACAAATAGTACTTTACTAAAAAACCCTGCTCCTAAAAGCTGGAAAATCTTATTAAAGTAAATTAACATATACAAATATTTGTTCGAAATTCTTACTTTGTACCTACTTGAAAATTGCATCCAAGGTGGCTTTCAACCCTTGTGGATTAACGAATCACGAAATCAACTTGATTCTGTGGAAAAAGAAGACAGCAACAAAAATATTTTTTATCGAGGCGATTCTGGGTGTTACATGTCCATCATCCTATGTGTTCACATGTTTCTTTATTTCTAATTCTGGTGTATCTGTGTGTGTGTGTTTTTTCGGGGTGGTGGGTGGTTGGGGTCAAATACCCCAATTATCTGAAGGGCACCAAATTTTCATGGTCTTTTGACAAGTTGTTTCTTCAATGCTCTGTTATGGAGGGTACTTGGAATATTGTTGTGCTTCTTATGCAGAACTATACATATTTACAAAAAGACTTCATTGATCTTTTCTGCTTCTTTGTTGAATTCAAAGTTATGAGACACTGGCTAGTCTGTGTAGCAGTCACTTTACCTATGTGTCTCGCTGTATGTTTGGTTGAAGTTTGCAAATATCATTGGTTTCAGTTGCTTTCCCATGTGTCTTTTCTGAATTTCACTTATTTCAGGTTGCCGGAGCTGCAGCAGCTTGTGGTCTTCCCCTTGCTGATGTTGCAGCTGAAGCCAAACGTGCATCAGAAATGGTTGGGACAATGGGCGTTGCATTATCTGTTTGTACATTGCCAGGACAGGTGACTTCAGACCGTTTAGGCCCAGGAAAGATGGAGCTTGGTCTTGGAATAGTAAGTTCCTTCATAGGCACAAGGGTACTCATGATTGATATTAGCAATGGGGAAGAAGTTGATAAGTCAAGCTTTACTAGATGAAACATATCATATTACATTCATGTTTTGGAGACATGATAATCCTGTAATTTACCTTGGTGGTGCTGTGAATGTCGTTCATATCATTTCTGTTTATAGCAGTTTTATACTCGATGTTGCTTTTCAACGGTAGAATTGGTTGGGTCTCTTCGAATGTGTCTGTGCTACAGTTGGAACTTCCAAGGTCTAAGTGGGGGTTAAGGGCTGGCAGACTTCTTAGAATTCTGTGATCTTCACTTCTGCATTATCAAATTGTTTTCACTGTTTTCTCCTTTTTTTCAGCATGGGGAACCAGGAGCTGCTGTAGCTGACCTTCAACCAGTAGATGTGGTGGTTTCTCATGTTCTGAAGGAGATTTTGTCACCGGTATGTGAATACTTGGAGTCTGAAAGTTTGACTTGATATGCACTAGTACTTGATGCACTAAAAGTTTTCTTATAATTGTTTGAATCATCACTATGAATTGGAAAGGATGAAGTGGAATCACTTTTACTTTTTGATGAGATAAACTTTTGATCTTTCTTTTGGTACTAAAACAAATGAGGAAAGTGACTCCAAAAAACTATAACCATGTAGATGTAAGGTTTTAATCTTTGCCATTCATGTACACTATAAAGCTACAGGGACTAATGATGAAGATTTTAATATGTTTTTCTTACATTTTTGTGAAAGAAGATAGGCTGGGCAAAATATTCTGTTTGTGGCCCCAACATCTTGTAAGAATAACGAGGAAAGTAGAAACAATATTTGGAGTTGAACTATTAACTGAAACACATAAAAAATAGTCATTCATTAGTTATGTTAATTTAGTGGAGGAAAAAAAAAGAAATAAAGAAAAAAGGCCACTAGCTTTAGTTTGGAAGCTTTTATGCAATCATCCTTTTCACCTTCTTTCACTGAGGTAGTGAAGGATATTCACATGGCAATTTTTCTTGTGCATCCACCCCGTGGGGGGGGGGGGGGGGGGGGGGGGGGGGGGGGGGGGGGGGGGGGGGGGGGG
>JAJOOH010006256.1:0-12274 GCA_029582605.1 Solanum gracilifrons
AAAAAAAAAAAGCCCATAATGTATCATATCAAAAATACCACTTTTCCACCTATTAGACCACAAATGCCCAAACATTTTTTTAGGTCTATAATTGTCCCTTTCTAAATGGAACAATTACATGAAAGTGGTGACCAGGATTAATTAATTAAGGAAAAGTGACCTAAATACACAACTTATTTTACCATATTCTCTAAAATTCCCTACAATTTGAAAAATTACAAAAATCCCTACTCTCTCCTATTCTCGGATAAATCACTTAACGCAATGTATCGATCGGATACATCACTTAACGCAATGTATCGGTCGGATACATCACTTTACGTGATGTATCAGGACGTTGAGTGATGTATCCAAAACCGAGACGCGATGTATCGGCACGTTGAGGGATGTATCCGACATTGGAACATGATGTTTTGGGACGTTTTTGGATGTATCTGGATTCCACCAAATGTAAGAAATTTTGATATTTGGAAAAGAGTAGGGATAGGATGTAATTAGCTCTTAACACTACCGGATTTGTGTAAAATTCCATTAATTAATCATGGAACTCTATCTTATTGGTCCACAGATTCTTAGACCCAACCCAAAGACCCGATTGTCCATTGTAAAAAACACAAACCCACAAAGTACCATGTTTCTTCAAGCATCTTTAGAATTACATGTTCATTTAAAGATTGGATTACTGACGCAAGTTCCTCCATCCTTATCACCCCTTCATTTCAATTCAAACAACACAGTTTTTTCTCCCAAGATTTTAAAGTAGTAAAAAAAAAATCCATTTTCTGGAGGTTTTTTTTTTTTTTACTATTGGTTAAAGCAGACACAATTTATATATAGTAAATTATATCTATCTATCTATCTATCTATCTATCTATCTATCTATCTATCTATCTATCTATATTATATTAAAAATGAGAACCCAAACATAAAAGTTAAATTCCATAAATGCCTTGTTTATTTATTGTGCCTAAATATCCTATTTATTAATATATACATATAAAAAGGCTACATATAGAGGCAAATATTGTTGCTCTGTGAATAGTCACCACAAACTATCAGACCCGATTTTGAAGAAAATCCTCTTGTTTGGAAAGGAATTAATCATTGCTTATCTTGGTTGATAGAATTTTGAGATTAGACCAAAAAAATACTTTGATGGAGCATTGCCAAAGATATTTGCAAAATTTAACCAATGCCCTAGAAATATTTCCCTTCTTCCAATTCTCTCTTTTCAATTTTTTATTTTTATTTTTTATATATCTTCAGATATACATACATTCCATATGCTTTTATTTATTAGGTTATATGTTGTGGCGGCTGAACTCATTATGGCGGCCAAGTTGTTATTTACTGTGTTTTGGTTACATATTAGCAGTTGTTTTGGTACATTTGGTCTTAAAAATCTTCAAGCCTCAAGCACTTCTTCCTCCTGGATTTGCACCCCCACCCCTCTTCTTTGCTTCAAGCTAATCCAATTCCTTTTCTAGATCATTTTATTTCGTTGGGATATACACACATTATAATCGGTTTCCAATTTATCATATGCAAATATTTTGTTTATAGAAACAATTTTCGATATATATATATACACGCACATTATTTTCAAATAATATTCCATTTTTCACAAATTGATGTTATTTTTATAATTTTGTCAATTGCTTCAATTTTTACTTTAAATTGAGAATTTTAAGGTGAAAAACTCTTTTGAGGAGTATTTCAAGTGATAATGGTTATCACTCACAAACTTCAATTTATTTTTCAAGTGAAATTGATATCACAAAATTGAGAACTCCAAATTAAAAAGTTAAAAGATTTAACCTAAATACTCTTCTTCTAAAAGAAACATCACCTACACATACTCCTTCATTAACAGTCAGAATCATTAAATTCACAAATGTCTTTTTATCCTTACCCAAGGGTGTGGCCTAATAGTCAATGAAGTGGGCTAAACAACACAGGTCTCAAGGTTCAAATCTCAAGACAAAATCACTAGGTGATTTCTTCCCATCTGTTCTAAACTACGTGGACAGAGTTACCTAACACTATAGCCTCTATAACCAACCTCTCCTTACACCATTTGTTTTTATCTAGACGTCCCCTTACACTAAATATATAGGGGTTTCCTACACGACCATATACTTCTAAAGCTATAAGACCACCGGAAGGCAACCAGGACTATAGCATGTTGTGAAAGAAGCACACTGAACTTCCCTCACGCTTGGCGCCAATGAAGTTACAGAACATCCTACCTTTAGGAGATAAAGAAATTTCCTTTAATTGATATCTTTGGTCTAAGTCACTATAGAAAGAAATCAGCCTTAAGCAACTTACTGCCTCAACTTTCTTTAATTTGAAGTGAAGATCACTTAATCCAAGTTCTTGATTTGTTTCTCTAGTTAAAGTAATTAGTTTACCCAATGAATTGTAACTACCAGGTCCATTTAGGATTCTTAGGATCTTTGGTGAAATTCTTAAATTCTATTCTTGAATTTCTGTTCTTAAATTCTATTTTTGAGGTAGGCATGGAAGTGAGGCTTGACACACAAAATATCCCTAAGAGAGAGATTCAAGTATCTCGGGTCTATAGTTCAAGGGAGTAGGGACATCAACGATGCCATCACACATTGTATTGGTGCAGCATGGATGACGTGAAGGCTTGCCTTTGGAGTCTTGTGTGATAAGAAGGTACCACCGAAACTCAAGGGTATGCTCTACAGAGTGGTGGTTCGACCGACATTGTTGTATGGGACTGAATATTGGCCATTCAAGAACTCCCATGTCCAGAAGATGCATGCTGCGGAGATGAGAATGTTGAGTTGGATGTGTGGCCATACTAGGAGCAATAAGATTAGAAATAAGGATATTTAGAATTAGGTGGGACAAGCCTCTATTGTGGACTAGATGATAGAAGCAAGACCGAAATGGTTTGGACATGTGAAGAGAAGATGATAGACACACCAATGAGGAGGTGCAAGAGGTTGGTTATAGAGGGAGAGGCAGAGAAAGGGAGAAAAAGTATTGGGAGAGGTAATAAGATAGAATATGATGCATCTTTACATTACCAAGGATATGACCCTAGATAGGATGGTGTAGAGGGAACATATTAGGATAGAAGATTAGCAGGTAGTGTAGTGTTGTCTTGCTTAGGGTGGCTAGGGTTTGCGATGGTACTAGTTGTAGTATTGTAGTTCTTGTTTATTTTCTTTTTTATCATTGTTTATTATTTTGTTTTTAATAATCTATCCTAGTATGTTGTTTATGGAGTTTTGATTATCACATGATTTTATTGTTGTTTTCGCTCCCTCTCTGGTAGACTTTTGCACTGTTTCCTGGTTATTTGCTTATTCTCTTCATTGTCTCCTTTTTTATACCGAGACTTGTTGCACTAGAGTCGAGGGTCTTTCGAAAACAATCTCTCTTCCTCCATGAGTAGTGGTAAGGTATGTGTACATTCTACCCTCCCCAAAACCTCACTTGTGGGATTTCATTGGGTATGTTGTTATTGTTGTTGAATTTCTCTCTTTAATTTTTTATTTTTTTAAGCTTCTGCAGTTTCCTTTAAGTTTGTTATTCAATTCTTGAACCCCCAAGGTGATCCTTATCAATCACAGACACCATCGTATAAATAATAAAGAATTCAAACAGACATCCATTAATTTTCTATCTCAGTTCTCGACAAAGTGAGATCATCTTGGTCTTCTCTTTTGCATGAATTTTAAGGAAACTCTACAATTTAATATGATTATTTTGAGTTTAAAATGACCTATGTAGGATACAGATTCTTCATAAACTTTGTAACAAAGGCAAATCTAAAAGGCACTTGAATACATCAATGTTGTGATAGACGAGTAAATATTCATAAAGGTGAGTCAAATCTCACCTTAGGTACAAATGTTTCATCCTCATCTAGAATGTATGCCAAACCTCCAGTCATACCAGCAGCTACATTTCTACCAACCCTGTTGTAAGCAAGAAAACATAGCTCAAATCCATGTCCCGAATTCTGCACTGTCCAAATTGTACCTTCAAATCTCTTATGATAATGAGTAGAGCATGAACAAGAAGTAATACTTACTTTCCAAGCACAACAACACATCCTCCTGTCATGTACTCACAACAGTGGTCCCCAGTTCCTTCTACAACAGCTTGAGCAAGAGAATTCCTCACAGCAAAACGCTCTCCTGCTTTACCTCTGACAAATACTTGACCACCTGTTGCTCCATATAAGCAGGTGTTCCCTACTATGGTAGCATCCTCTGGAACAAATCCAGTATTTTCGACGGGAGTTACAACCAACTCTCCTCCAGCCATGCCCTTTTGAAATTTGATTCAGTAACTTCATTTAGTATGAATGAATTATTCAAGTAAACAACTACTTCTCAATCCCAAAATAGTTGGGGTCAAACAATATGAACCCTGATTTCTCATTTAAACTCATATCACATTATCATAACAAATAAGATAGACTTGAAAAATGTCTAAAATATATAATAATAATAATAATGTATATTACTTTAAAAGCATGACGGTCCTTAGATATGTTGATTAAACCTTTTGGCCTTCATTAAAAGACACTACAATAGACAAAATTGTCATTTGCTATTTTCATCAAATCATTGTCATTTAACTATTATCCTAATATTTAGGACTTTGAAATTAATTAAAGTTAAAGCTATTAAATCTTTACTTATTTGTAATAAATAAGAACTAACATTTAGTACTTTGACTAAAATTTTAGATCCTAAATTTTTCTTTAATTGCACTATACTAAAAGTCCTAATATTTAAGACTTTTAAAACCAATATATTTACTTTATATATATAAATCTTACTTAAATTATGTTAAAAAAAATTAATTAAATAAATAAAAGAATTAAAAATATCAAAGAAAGAGGTTCATGTTTTTTTAAATAACTTTTTGACCTTCCTATATGATTCTTTTATCATTGAGATAGATATAACATTTATTTTAGCGTCAATTGCTATTTTTTTAATAATTTTGTTCTTCTTGTATATATTTTTGTTGGTTAACGCGAGATGCACGTACACTAAACTAGTAGTAGTAGTAGTAATAATAATAGAAGTTCCATATGAGCCTAAAACCTATTATATTCTTAAAATTCATATAGTGAGCTCTACCCAGCCTGGCAATAATACTTCGCAGTTTGCACATCTGAAAAACCACATGCGGCATGTGATCCAGAATTACACTACACTAATTACCAATGCCCAGTTAGGGAAACCATAACAGAAAGTTTCAAATCCACATGGAGAATATTGATAAGATATAGGTTGTCCAACAAACCTTTCCTACATAGTCATTAGCTTCTCCAATAAGTCTGATGTTCATTCCAGGTGTCAGAAAACAAGCAAAAGATTGGCCAGCACTCCCGGTAAATCTGCATAGTGGAGAAAGAGTTGACTTGTTCATGCTGATCTAGGACTCTAAATATAATAATTGCAAATACAGAAGACAAATCACAAAAGATAATCTTACGTTATGTTCAACTGCCCAGCAAAACCAGTATCACCATATTTCTTGGCCACGGCACCCGCAATACGACCACATACAGCACGGTCAATATTGTATATCTCAACTGTCTTGTTGACCACCTTTTCATTCTCAATTGCATCAGATATCTGCATATTAATAGTTTTCCATAAATTCCTCTAGAATATGGGAATTTAATGGATTTTTCATTTCACTAAGGCACCAAATAAACATGTATTACAAACACGGAAATGGGAGATGCTTCTCTCTCTGTGCCAGAGACTGCCCAACTTTCTTTTTTGTTATTTCTTTTAACCGCTTTCCATCGAAGAAAAATTACTCTGAATGGGACAGGAGTAAAACATATATGACAAGAATCACTTATCACGGGTTCTACTCACTTGTCCTGAATAAACTGTCCTTATTTTCCTTTTTATTTGTTAAGTCCCACTTCAACCGATGGTATGGAATGATGTCTCCTGATATGGATTTGGATAATTCTCACATCATATGCTACCATTTAGGGTTGAGTTAGGCCCTTTGGTTCATTTTCTTCACATTATCGCATGGTATCCAGACCCATCCCTGTACTTGGATTACCCAATGTTGGGCCCTATGTTATGTTGTTGAAACTTCAACTATGCATCCCTGAGTGTGCAGCCCTGCAGTTGTTAGAGTCCCATATTGGTTGAGGGTATGGGTTGTTGTCTACTTATATGACCTTGGGCAATTCTCATCTATGAGCTAGCTCTTGGGATTGAGTTAGGCTCAAGGTTCATTTTCTTAACATGACTCATTGAATATTTCAATTCATGCAATGAAATTTTTTAAGTGATCTTACCTTCGGATCTGCAAGCAAAACATCATCCAGAACAGGACCATTACTATGAACTTCCTGGTTCCTTATCATACTGCTGCTCCATTCAGGCATCCCAACATTCTAAAATCATAATGAAATGTCTTGATTCTTCTTGTCAGATAAAACAGGAAGAAAGTAATACACAAACAACTATAAGTAACTTAATCAATTGACCGATACATCAACTGTCATTAAAAATACTTACAGAGAGGATGTAACCAAGATCAAGATGCCGAGTTTTCATTAATGATATATCTCGAGGTCTAAGTATATCTGTGCGCCCAATTATGTCATCCAGTTTCTCATAGCCTAGTTGAGCCAACATGCCTCTCACCTGGCCAAAGATAGTGGAAAAATAAATTATGCAGAGAAACAAAGATGGACACACTGATCAGGTCAAATTTAAAATTTGCAGTAAATGAAAAAAATATGACAGTTAATTAGATCATCAAATCCTTGCTTGCAATTTTTTCATGAAGTGACTTTTGAATATACATATTTGTTCTTCCAGTTCCACATAATGAACTCGAGAACTGCAATCCAAACACAATTGATCATCCTCATATCACTTATATATGTGTGTTTATTGTGGGGGGAGGGGGGGAGATTTGTGATTTCTGTGTCTGTCGCTTGAATCTTTACTCTGCAACTGTATCATGTAAAACCATGTTTGTTGGCTACTATCAGCAGCATATCTGGGGGTTGCTTCTCGGGAAGAATATCAAAGATAAGGATCTCTTGTAAGAGAAATTGAAGATAAGGTTGAGCAAGTGATAGAGACAATATCCTGTTACCTTTGTCAAAAAGTGATAGAGACAATATTAGTCTAAGGAGGGGAAATTACGTTGTTGAAGTCTACAAGTACAAAAGATCAACACATATGTCTTTATTTGTATTCTTTCGCATTGCAAGAAATTTGGAGAAAATACGAGACTTCTTGTATGAAGGAAATGAAGGTGTAAAGAAGTTTTTGGTGGAATGTGGTAGAAAAAAAAAAGATAAAGAGTTCCTACACATGAAGGGGAACTATATATCCGGACATTCTCTAATTTCAACGCAGAAATACTGAGAAGTAGGTGTGGAGATTCACTTGGCAGGAGTACTCCTTATGGTGAGAAGTGTAATAAATGCCTAATATGATATTAGTGAACAGTATATGTTTCCGGGTGAGGTAATAGACTCTTATAGGATAAGTGTGCTATAGTGGATCATGAAGGGAAGGAATACATTCACAGGGCAAATCGGGTAGCCGTTAGCAATATAGAGAAAAGATACTATTATCTTGGAAGGATATTGGACTAAAGAAACAACTTTGTAGGACGTAGTTCAACGTCATTAAAAGACATGGATGAAACTTTGGAAGTTTCAAGAAGACGCGTGACAATATCTAAAACAAGGAAATTTCAAGACAAACTCAATGAGCAATTAAAAAGTGTGCTATGATGGAAGACAATCTCCAGCCAAAGAAGATTTTTTTACCAAGTCTTACATCTATTTGGAGGGCCAAATTGAAGTTCTAAAGGAGGTGGATGGAGCCCAAATCTGCCCCAAAAAGGAGAAAATACAGCAGCCCAAAATTAGGATTTATTTAACCTAGTTTATAGACTATATTTACAAGTTCTATTTCTATGTTGACTGCATTGGATTATGTGTGGACATCCACCTTCTATGACCCTAGGTATTTCATTCCTATTGAATTGTATCTTTGACCAACCCCCTTCCTTATTTTTCCTTCATTGAAACAGATATTTTAAAGAATATTATTATTGAGAGTTCATCTGAACCTTTGGTGGCAGATTGCTTTGGGAATTATCTTTTGACCTACCTAGTTCAGAATTCAAGGTAGATAACTTCTTTGATATCTTTGGTTACTTCTTGGTATATTTAGAAAGCAATTGGTACCAATTACTAATTGTTGTCTAATGTTACTCATGAAGCGGTCACGATATGATTCTAAGTTTGATTCGTTTCTTAAGTAAAGGTGTTTGGTTCATCCAATAACCAATGTGATGTTATTTGGATCTTGTTAAATCATCAAAACTTGCGTTGGTGGATGTTCTTCGAACTATTTCCTTGAATTTTCCCATATCTTTTAATTTTTCTTCAGCCTTCTTAATGTTCCTTAGTTTTGCTTCCACATTTATATTAGTTCATACTCAAGTTTTGAGAATCCCATCCATTGAGCTATCACACATCCACATGTTTCAGATTTGGTAAATAACATGGAGGTTACAATGGTTGACTACCGGAAGAGAGATAAAGGAGATCATTCAAGATATTACTTCAAAAGGGCCATTTATAACTGAAATTGAGTAGTTCTTAGAGAAACTACAATGACAGCTTACAGACGGGTGAGGTCAGCAGATGGCATGGAGGGGGGAAAGTAGTGAAAATGTTAAGAAAGTTGTACGAATATTGTAAATGACGTTGTGTATCGATTAGGATTAGTCAGATCTAATCAGATCGATTATGTAATTAGGTAGAATATTTTCCTTTCTATCTTAGAACTTGTATATTCACTATCTAAGACCGAGTAGCTTTAAGGAATAATCAAGCGGATTTTACACACAGAGCAAGGTTAGAGAATAATCAATTCACAATTTGCAACTTCCAGAAGAAAGAAAGATCGTCGTCATGCAATTTTCTAGTGACTGCGAACCTGTTTCAATTGCCTCCTATTTTCGTGAGTGTTGTGCATAAACCGATACCACCACAATGTTGGGCATATTTCGACAACAAAAGCCCATCCAACCATGCCGAAAAAGGAATCGTCATGCGCTTCCACACGCTGAATAGAAAAAAAAATCTGGTACGGTCTATGTGATGTGTCGGGGCGTGCATCCATTTATGATAAAAAGCAGGCTTGTCCCTTTGGTTCTTAGGGGTATTCTGACCATGAACTAGGGTTCCGGCGAGGTCCAATGAGTTTTCTGGTGAACTATCATTTCCAACAGCTCTTTTGCATATTCTCAACACTGTAGTAGTCGCTTACTCCTTCTCACTCAACCTATCAATGTTTTGTGGGGATTTCAGTTGTGGGAACTATGTCTTCCAGCAAGTATAGTCCATTTTCCAGTTTTTCTTCATTTTTGTAACATTGATCTTGCAATGTTTTTGACACTTTGAGTCGTACCAAGCATGTGATTGATCTCAAAATCTTATGGCCAGATTTGAGCATATTACAGCAAGTTTAAACTTTCCGGCGACAAAATTTAGTCATTTTCCAGCCATCTTCCTGAGGTTAATCAAGAAACTTGGTTGCAACAAAATGGAATCCAATACTTCAAATAATCGGATGATTATTGGTCTCTTTGTTGGATTATATTGAGTTGCTTCAACTCAAAGCACATAAGCAGACAACTCGTGAGATAACTTATGTTGTTCAAACAGGTAATAGTGTGACTTGCGCCCTCAATCTTCTTCTTCCTGTATTTGAGTCATTCATTCAAGTGGATCCGGTCACATTTCTAGTGATAAATCTCTTTTTGCTACTATTTCTTACTCCAGATTTCTTTCAGCAGTCGCAATGGTTCTCAAACCATGGCATCTGGAATAGGTCAAGCTAGCCCATGTTCTTCCTTAACTTCAAAATTCAATTCTCTATGTTTCTGGTGATCTTTTAATCTCTTATTCATTGATCACTTATCCTAAATCTTAAATCACTTACACCTTGTCCTCCTTCCGTAGTTTCCCTGCTAGTGATTCACTCGATCTATTACATACCAAGTTGGGACATCTCATCTTATCATAAATTCAGAAAATGGTACCTTGTTGGTGTCAGATGTCTACTTTAAAGTGTGACTCATGATAACTCGGTAACCATACTTTCTCTCATTTCCCTTGACATCTTGATACCAAGGAAGAGCTTCAGGTCCTAGTCGGGTCACTTCTACCCTAAAATTTTGCTACTTTGTTTGTTTGCTGATATTCTAGGTGATTTGGATTTTCCAGAGGAAATATCCATCTGAGTTGTTTTATAATTTCAGACATCCCATGCTAAAAGCCGGAATCAATTTGGGTTTCTATCCGCAAATCATGTTCCATCACATTTTTGGCTGATGCAGTTCTCACATCATGTTATCTCATTAATCGTATTCCTTCCTTATCTATCAAGAATCAAGTTCCACATCCGGTTTTGTTACCCCACTTATCTTTCTCTCTTTCATCTCGTGTCACTGGGAGCACGTGCTTTGTCCATAACCTCCAACAAAAGAAGTCTTTTTCTTTTTGATCAGGTAAATCATTTCATTTCAAAAATCAAAAGGCCAAAATCGACCATATACAAAAAGTATACCAAACAGTAAAGAACCTACAAAAGAATATGGTTTTGTACAAAAGACACTCAATCCTCTATAAATTCAGGACTACATGGGTAAACCAAACAAATCACACACTGAAGACTACTCCTTAACTGCCCAAAACTCATTTCTACACCTTCAAAAGCGCTTCTATTTCTCTATCCAAATTATCCACATCAAAGCCTGAGGTGCAGCATTCCTAGTCCTGGTCTTTCTCCAGCTTCTTCCAACTTTCCAGCAAACAACAGATCGTTCACAGACCTTGGCATCACCCAAGACATACCAAACCAACTGATCATATCTCACCATAATCTCTTGGCCAGGCAGTGTAGTAGAAGATGATAAGATCTTCGCCTGCCTCTTTGCATAAATAATACCAGCTGTACAGACTTTCTAAGGTATTCCACCATCAAAATCACCTCTCTAGCAGCTAACCATGTGAAAAAGCACACCTTCCTCAGCACCTTAGGAATCCAAATCGACCTTACAGAAAAAAATTCCTCCGCCCTCACCAGAAGCATCTCATTATAGAAAACAAGCAATTGTTCCCCAGTTTCTATCTCATCGTATCGTGTCTTTTAAAGGCTCACAATGTTGATGGAGTAAAGTTAGAAACTTTAAAATTCATTCCCTCCCAATCCTGGAAATCCCTTCTGAACCTCAAATCCCAGTGTTTCTTCCCCTTGTGTCCCCCTAAATTTGTTTGACTATCGCCACCTTCTGAAAAGATACCCTATAAATGCTTGGAAACTTATCTTATAACTAAGCATCTCCATACCATATATTTCCCCCAAAACTAACTCTACTCCCATATCCTACCCTCAATGAGAAATTATCATAATAGACTGGTATGCACAAGAAACATAGATCTGGTTATCGGTAAATCCAAATCTCGGCGGAAAAGCTCACTGGCGGTGCCAGAATAGGGTTCCAGTGATCAGAATCCAAAATAAAATTGATAGTAAGGTTTGCAAGACCTAGGCTACCTCAACAGAAAAAACAAGGCTCGAAAGAACATGTTGGAACAAGCCTCGTGCACCGGTGCATGTGTCATAGGCGTCGGAGGTTTAAGTCGCGTGTGATTGGAGTTCAACCAGAGTGTTTTTCTGGGGTTTGGTCACTGGAGCTTTCCAAGCTTGATGGCAGTGTTGGTTTTCGCGAACACTGAAGGAAAGAAGAAGATGACGCAAACAACTGTTACAGTCACCAAAATTGACAGACGGCACTTTGACTGTATTTTTTGGATGTTTCTCACTAATACTTTGATACCATGTGAGAAAGTAAAAAAAAATTACTCACTCCGTCCCATTTTATATGAGTTAGTTTGGCTTGGCATAGAGTTTAAGAAATAAAGAAAATACTTTTGGAACTTGTGGTCTAAAGTAATTGATAGATATTTGTGTGACTATAAATCATTTCATTAAGGGTAAAATGGGCATTTTAAAGTTAAATTGTTACTTAATATAGAAATGATGTGTCATTCTTTGACTAAAAAGGAAAGTAAGTCATATAAACTGGGACAAAAGGAGTATTGAATTGTGTTTTCTACATTATTATATTGAGCCCTATTTATAGACACTAAATTACAATCCTTTTCAAGTAAGACAATTTATACGATCCTATTCTT